>JBAGKK010051092.1:0-10059 GCA_037177015.1 Euceroptres primus
GCTCCCCACTTACGGTTACATCACGTCAGTCAAATTACCAATCATACTTATCGCAAATGACCACGTGATCTTTTTCGTTTGCCGCGTTTTGATAATTCAGGCATGAATCTTTGCGAACCAATATCGATCTTCACGCATGTTCCTTTAAAATTAAAATCTGGCACGCTACACAATATATAATAATTGGTTACATAACCTAAAATAAAACAATGGAACTCGTGTCAGGAATATTCCGTGGTGGCGATGTTACCATCACTCTCCGCCACGGAAAAATCAAAGAAAAGAATTAAGACCAAAAATCATAGCCGAATACCGTGGCAGCCTAACTGAAGGCTACCATGGTATAACAGAAACTCGTAAGGATTCGTCCCCGTGAGCCCATGCCGTTGCTATTCCAAAATAACAAAGACAAACCCATGGTCGCATAGTGCTGAAAGAGAGTAATTCCCTTGGTTAGAGAAAAATCGAAACCAAACACACCTTACACTTGCAAAAGAAAAAATGCGAGAATAAAATTTGAATTTCGGTTATAATATAATACGTTATAATATAATACGTTATAATACGTGGCCACGATTTTTAAAAAAAATTTTTGTGTTGTGACGCTTGTTTCGTTTCAGTCCTCCAGAGTAGCGAAGAAAGTCCTAACGCTATTCCTTTCCAGATTCTGAACTGAAAATGATGGGATATTGTTGGGTACTATTATTGCTGTTCCTTTCCACCATCAAGGGGAGGCCAATGAGAAGTCCGATAGGGTAACCTACCAAATTATTCCAGACAAGCCAGCAGTGGTATTTATTATGAATACCAAGGGACCATGAGACGAATCACCAGTATCAAAGAGAATAAGTCAGGAGGCTTATTCAGTGTCACGATCCAATCAAGGTCCAGTAATGAGCAATCCAGCTCGCGGACGTCTACCTATTCCTACCACTATAAATACAACAGGAGCTTCGAGACCTCGAGAATGGATCAGGAGATCCATCCTGTATCAGAAATGGGCAAATCTATTCCACGAACTTCAAGGACTTCACCAACGCTGTTGCCACCACAAGTAACGCTGTTCACGCTACTCCAACTCAGGGTAAACCCAATAATGCTCCAGTCTAAAGAAGGAAAATTTCAAGTTGTGCAAGCGACTACCAACTTATAACATCTGCGAAGGCAACATACCGATATATGAGTCTTCCCAACACTAATCATGCGAAGACCAATTACTGCCCCATCCGACCCCAGACATTCTACGAACCTGTGCCATCAGGATGACGTATAACGAGCAATCCATTTGGATTAATCTGGACATCCTGGGTGCCTAGCTCTATTCGTTACTGCAAGAGTCATCTGCAAAAATAACATTTGCGACCAAACCTGACGTTTCAGTTTAATTTTCCGGAGTAGGGCTGATACAACTAGCCCCAGAATGTGAGATGAAGACAGCAGAAGGGACATTGCGAGGACAAAGCGAGGTCATCTATGATCCCGACCTGAAACTGGATCTGGTAAGAGTTTCACCGATGCTAAACCCCATACATGAATTGACATCTCTATTGAATTTCACTTCAGATCATCCGGTAAGAAACTCCGAAGGTGAAGAGAGGTACTACAACAACCTCAGAACTCTGAATGATCTCGAACAACAACTCCACGAGGACAGTGGCGAACGAAAACACCTCAAACACCCAGCCATGTGGATCCATGGATCCTACCTGGGAATTGGACTGCTGCTGATCGGACTAATAATGTATTGCTGCCACGCTAATATCTGGGCAGGAATACTAGTCCTCTGACCCAGCGAAACTAGAGCATAATGCAAGGGCTTAGGACCCCGCATAAATTAATGCTCTTGCTATTATGAGGTGACGATAATCAGCGCGTGACTTGGGCGGTACACCACTGGATGAATTCTAAGAAAAACATTATTTTCTGAAATTAATTTAGACATTTCGGAATCCTTGAGGTCCAGAAACAGAAACGATGGTCAAAGTGAGGACATCGACTAGGTTAGATTATAAATTGGAGGATTTTTCACTTAATTTAAAAAATAATTAAAAGATTTAGCCGCAAACAACGACGGAATCCAATTCAGCGAGCCAAAAATGTTCAAAATTTAACGTAATTATTTCAGTGATCATTTAATCTAGTTAAATTCCACTACTATGCAAATTTAGTAAAATTCAACATAAAATAATAGGATTCCAATTGTATTCGCATGAAAATAGAGTAGTTCAGAATTTAAACTAAAATTTTGTCCGCATAGAAAAATTCTTAGGTTTATACTGCTATAATTAGATTTAGTTAAAACTAGTCCTAGTTAGATATTAATTTCATGCATTTGAACACTCAACTCAATAATACACCATTTTCAAGGGTGAAACAAATTTGACCTTTTAATTAAGTTTCAAATCATCCAATTTTAATACCTAGTTTGAATTGAGTTTTCTAGTTTTAAGTAAAGAAAATTAAAAGATTGTAGCGGAAAAATACAGGTAAAAAAATACAGAACTCTAAATAAGTTACAATTTGCGAAATTTTTGAACAAAAATTTTTGGGTTGTCATAAAATTTTTATTACAAATGTCAAATGTCGGGAACAAAAGAAAATTCAAAAGAACCTGTAAAAGAACGATTGCATCGTTGGAAATTTCTATGAAAATTTTCGGAAATAACCAAAGCGTTATGCAGTAGCATGTAACTGAAAATTTAGTCACAATTTGGCCAATTGTAAATAAAACAAGCAAAATTTAATTACAGTACTGTAAATTTCAACAGTAAATTAGCAATTTTTAGATTTATAATATATCTGCTACATTCGTAACCCAAAAATTCCGGAAATTCACAAACCTTTCAAACCAATCAGTAACCTGAAAACATTTAAATTCATTAATGCCTGAATCAAAATTGTCATCAAAGTATTTTCTTTCCTCGAGTGACCACTTTTCGGGGACGAAAAATGGAAAATCCGTGGTGGTTGTTGCAAGCGATTCGGGCAGACGGCTTGTTTTTCCTAGAAAACAAATAGCATTGAACCACATAGTGCGAAAAATTTCTCGCACTTCGTTGCTTTGACGCCTCGACTCAGCTAATTTACGAGCACCGGAAACCAAAATGCAACCTGAGCCGAGGCGATAAAGCGAGCGACTTAGTAACTTTGGATGCCCGAGCTGAATTCCATAGCCTCTCGACGAAAGAAAATAACTCAATTAAATAAAGATTATTATGTGAGTTATGCAGGACTTTAACATCCATTTTTTGTCTTAATAATCGAATAAAGAATTGTTATTAAAAATTATGAATAGGAGCTGAGCAATAGAAGAACGTGAAAAAAATGAATGCACAATTTTATGTACACAGAATGAGAAGAAGTCATGAAAGAAAGAGAGTGCAAAGCTCCCGGAGAATGGAGGGAAAAAGGGAGTCAAATCATTCACGGGATGATTCGCTCTCCGCGGATACGTGGCTTGCTCTTCGATTTCTTGTACCCATGCTTCGTAGGTACACCCCCGCCCGAAGCACCACCGGTTGCCTCACGCCGCAAGCAAGTGTGCAGTTTCTACACGCTATATGCACTAATACTTCGATTCGCTCGACCAGGCACCGCAAGGCCCACGCTCCATACTATACCCTACGCTCCGCTCCGCTCCGTCCCTCGCTAACAAGATGACCATGCCTTTTTGACAGCTGACGTTTAAAACAACAGCACGTGCTATACCAATTTGGGAAATGAAACTCCACGGCTATTTTCCAAAATTAAAATGAAAGGAAATATTCACTTCTGTTATTTTTATAAAGCTAGAGAAATCCGAATTTACGGATTCTATTTAAGTACTCTAGCACAAATTCTGAACTATTTTAGAATAATAAAATAAGGCACCTAGTAGTTATTAGTTATTCGCTCTAAAATCTTGAACGCAGCATCGATTCTAGAAATTCGAGAGTCAAGCAGAAATAAGTCCAGCGATATTTCCGTCAGTGATATTTCTGTCAGCAAAAATTTGCTTAGAAACAGTACAAACACCTTCCAATTTCCAGCCTCCTATTTCTATCACCTATGTCCAATCAAAATTCCCTTATGTAAGCAAAAACCCCTACCGATTTCACGTTGCGGTGAGTCGACGAGGCCCATCGAGGGACATCAAAATTCGCAGTTCGTCGGGTCGTTTTGAGGAGTAAAGGTGCTTCAAAACAGGAGACTCTACCGCCTGTCCGGGTCCGGGACTCTAATCTATAAAGATAGATTTCGCAAATCGGACTGTTTTATTCCCGTAAGTGCGTCGGAAAACGCCTGGAGATTGTAAAGTGCACCACCCGCGGGTACTTCTAAATAGATTAACGAACGGGCGTTAAAACTAAAATGTGTTATCCGGCGAGAGCCGACCGGAAGGTTGAGGACGGTCGAGGGGTGACAAATTAATCTCGAGCCACGGAATTTTTTTCGTGTAACAAGGAATCTGTCATCGGCGTATTAATACGCAACTCAGTCTCTACACGCGAGTTAATCCAGAGCGAGCAAGCCCGTCATCTAAGGCTGGAGAACCTTTCCTAAACTTGGAACCGGCACAAAATTAGTGAAAGACTATAGTCACCTAAGGGTGACGAAAAGTGAAAGTTTCGGCCCAACTCGAAAGAAATAGATGAAAGGACTCCCAGCTTCCTCTCCATTTTCTTCGAGTGGGTAATCTAAGGTAACATAGGACACCTAGAAAATAATTTAATATAAGGCATCAAAATTATAGGTAATCTGATAAATTTTTTCCAAGTAGTTGGATACTAATTCGATGCAGGTATTAATTTCTTGTGTTATCAAACTTGTATTCTTTTAGATTCCTGTCATTTAAAAATAAATTTCGTATTACACAGGATCTTGGACCTAAAAGTAGTTTCCTTTTCTTTCTTTTAAAAACCCTTTTTTAAGAATATTCAAAAAAAATAGAGCGCAAAAGCAATTGCTGGCAGCAATCGAACCGAAAGGAAGAGGGTAAGATCCCATACTAAATAAAAGCAAGTCTCTCGGGACTTGGCAGTTTCTAGCGTCCGGAACAACAATAATTAATTATTTTAATTAATTTTGCTCGTTCGTGAAATTTTTATGTCGTAAATTAACCGCAATATTTTGACGTTTGTTGGTAAAATAATTTTCAATAACTTTTCGACTAGGTTTTTTTTTAGTAAGCTAAAATTTGTGTATTGTCGAAATGGAATTGTTGACCGGTGTCCAAATAATGTTCCGTAAGATCTGTATGATTTTTGTTATTAACATTGGCAATTGAATATTTGTGTTCCTTTTTTCTAGTTTCCAATTACGATTACGACTATGTTCGGTCATGGTGGTGAAGGATACTGTTGTACGGGCTCAGAAAGAAGATGTAGAGACCTTTTATTATTTGCTACAATTTTTAACAGTTTATTTAATATTGATTTATTCACATAATTTTTATAATTTCAGAAGTTGGACGTACATTTTGACGTACACGTCCTTTTCCGGATAATCTCTAACAGGTTCCCTGAGCAAGAAGCAAGTACCCTTTCAGGTTTGGAAGGCGTGGTTTTTATCGGGAGAGTAAGATTGGGATATCCAAAAAGTCTCCAATCACATCTCTTTATATGGCCTTAATAACATCCACCTGTGTGCCTTCCGAGATAAAGAGAAGTGAAGGAGCAAAGGTCGGTTTGTAAATTTTTTCGGGGGTAGTAAATATTGAAAGGAGTAAGGAGAAGTAAGGAGGTATAAAGTAAGGAGAATACACTCTGTATTACATACTGGTGAAGGAGGCGAGAGCGATATGATTTTCGTTGATGGCGACGAGGTTGCGTTCAAACAGGTTGACGGGGAGCATGGATTTGTAAGCTTATCCGGTGCGGTCTCGGTTTCGTAGAAGTTTGGCAACAGTAAAGATAAAGCTTCGGTGGTCGGTTCTTAGTTCTCACGGAGCAAGTAAGGTAGGTATACCTCCGGCTGGTAGATCACCCTAGACGAAGTCTCTGGAACAATCTGTCCGGTGAGGCAAGCCTCTCCTCGATGGAAGGTTAAGCAAATCGGCCTGACGGGGTACCCTGGTGCGTCAAGTGTGGGTCGACCCTAATAGTTGGCTGTCTTCCTCCTTTCCTTGCGGTTCTAAACTCGATGATTGTAAGTAAGTAGATTGAAACGGTACAAGACATCTAGAGTAGGCATGGAGGAATCAAAGCGGGTGAGCCGAAGATGGAGATATGTTGAAAAGTAACGAGCAGTATTCCACAGGCACTCTTCAGAAGATAGTGGTGTGGTTTCAGAGAGACGAGCGGATAGCCAGCAGATCTGTCGTAAGGAAGGTAGTTTGAAAAGTAGCGTGCGGTATTCCACAGGCACTCTTCGGGAGGTAGTGTGAAGGTTTTATAGAGATGAGCGGAATACCAGAAAGTCTTTCTAGGATGTGAAAATGTCAGAATAAAGTATGTTATGTAGGTTTATTCAAATGCTTGGTGTATAGTGGCCAGGCGAGCGGTATTCCACAGGATTATAGCGCTGGTAGAGTCAGGCGTTAGACTGACTTTCCTGCCGAAGGGACTGTCTTTTATACCCGAAGGACCCGTAGAGCTTGCGTGGGAGTAACTATGGTGCATGGGAGAAGTGTAGTGCATGACAGTCTCCGATACGTAGACTGGATGCGTCTGACCGATAACCTCGTTTATCCGCTCTCGCTAGACACCCATGCCGTGCATCAACTTCATACGCATCGATACTATACTTTCTTGCATTCTCTCCTGGGAACCATTCGTCCTTTCTCAATGATCGGGACCGGCCCTTTCGACAGGACGATATCAACTTAACTATAGTTCGTAAAACTAAAATTTCTTAAAAGTACTAAATGTTAATCTAAAAAAGAGGGAATAATTGACGGATTTGGGATTTCAAAATCGTTGATCGTGGCAACTAAGGGTTTGTCTGTGAGAACTTCTATGTTTACAACTTTGCGGTAAAAGTGTCTTGAAATTCAAAGGATTTCAGGCAGTGTTACCTGGTAATAAAATAGAAAAGCTAACTTTTAAAACAATTATAAGCTAGTGAGCGATATCAACCAGTCATTTCGACAATTTTTTTACGAACTAGGAAAATAGGGGAACTCCTTAGTAAAACGATTAAAGATTTAGTTACAATATCTAAATATAGTTACCATTTGTTAAAAATAGCTTAGAGTTTTTAAAGTTAATTAAGAATGTTTTAGTTTTTTATGTAGTTGCAATGTTTCCGAATGTTCTGTTATACGCATCGCGATAGAGTGTTAGCATTTTCTGAATACTATTGCTTTTCGACGGCACTTTGCTTGCAGTTTTTTAGTTTGGTGCAAGAAGCACGTTCAAACTTGCATTTTACCAGGGCCTGTGAAAGCGGAAGGGCCTACGTCCTTGCAGATGTGGACGAGCAACAAGGCTCAGTCTTGTAAATCGGGAAAATAAATACTTAGTAAATATCATCTCCGAGCTAGTTTCTACCCTCGAAAACTTCTAAGTCCCACTTTCCTTCCAGAAGGTCTTCCGGGTACCTTTCATCTCCTTACTTGCCCGGAAGATTCGAAAGAAGCTTCCAAGTCCCTCTCGCTTTCCAGAAGGTTCTCCGCGTATCTTCTAATTTCCTTACTTCGCCTGAAGAGACGAAGGAATCTACTAAATCCCTCCTCCCTTCCAGAAGGTACTTCCGGTACCTTCTATCTCCTTACTTTTCTGGAATAGTCAGACGAAGCTTCCAAGTCCCTCTCGCTTTCCAGAAGGTCCTCCACGTACCTGATAATTTCCTTGCTTTACCGGAAGAGTCGAAAGAAGCTTCCACGTCCCTCTGTCCTTCCAGAAGTTCCTCAGGGTATCTTCTATTTCCTTACTTTTCCAGAAGATTTGAAAGAAGCTTCCATATCTCTCTGTCCTTCCAGAAGATCCTCTGAGCGTCTTCTATCTCCCAAATTGCCAGGAGGCGCCTTGCGAGCCTCCCATCTTCCATACACAAAGATCTAGAACATAATGACGCGACCAAACCCACACCAGAGGAAAATCCAAATAAGGTGGAGGCGAACAGTTTTATTAGATAAAGTAAAATGCTCTATCAAAAAGGGCGGAAGTTGATAAAAAGACTTACTAAAATATTACAAGAACAGTGTCTGGATGCAATTGACTTTGTGTTCCATTCCATGTATTTTAAATTTGATGGTAAATTTTATAAACAAAAGTTTGGTACACCGATAGGATCGGTTTTGCCACCGATTTCGACTGAGATAGTAATGGAAGACTTAGAAAATATGGTTTTTGGGAAGATCGAGTTTCAATTGCTATTTTATATGAAATATATAGATGACTTAGCACTCTATGTAGAAGAAAATAAAGTTGAACGTCTTTTGAATACTTTTAACAGTTTATATCCGAGATTGCAATTCACATTAGAAATAAAAAAAGAAGGCAAAATAAAGTTTCTTAAATGGACTCTTGTAAAGATGAATGATGGGACAGTTTTGACTGATTGGTATAAGAAGCCTACATACTCAGGACGAACAGGGAACTTTCTTTTAAACCATGCAATATGAACTAAAGTAGGGATTGTGGAAAATATGGTGAATAGAGCTTTAAAATTATCAGAACTGGGGTTTCACGAAACGAGTAATGAAATATGTACACAAATCCTTTTCTTGAATCATTATCTATCGAGTTAGTAATAATTTCAATAGGTTTTACCATGCTTTGGTAATATCATAAAAATGTTAAGAAAACTTTTGAAAAAACTTAATTTATATACGATTTATGGAGTTTCATTTGAAAGTGTTGAAATAGTTAAATTGGGAAAAGACAAATACGATAAACTGAAAAAACAAGGGGTCATTTATAAAATTAAATGTAGTGATTGTTATGCAACCTACATAGCCCAGACAAGAAAGGCATTAAAATTAGACTAATTAACATCAAATAAATTTATATGGAAGTTGAATGGAACATCATAATTTTCTATTCTAACCTGCGCTTAGGCATGAACACGATTTCAACTGGGAGGGTGTTTTTGCACCATGAAAGACATCAGAGAAAAAGGGAATTCACTTAAATGCTTTTTATGAAGAGGGAGGGAAAGAATGCTATCTAAAAAGAAATACCTATCTAAATATAACAGGGCTTTTGATAGTTTTATAAAATTTTTGTAAAAAGCAACTTCTGAAATCGTGTTAGGGATACATGAAATAACTACCCTTACATTTATCCTGACGGAAAATTGCAAATGGACCTCGAAACATGTCGGTACCCATTGCACTGTGCAAATGGCAAAGAGGCAATAAGGAAGTGAGGGACAGGTTGGATTGGTTGACTCTATCCTAAGTTATCGAGCGTGCTTTTTTTAAAAAGGTTTCGGCCCAAGCTTTGTGAACCATTTTGCGAATTTATGGAGCCAATAAAATTCCGGCAAAGCGAGCTTTTCAAGTGACGTGTGAAAAACACCACGTCACACAATTTTTTCGAAGTTCATCGACCAAATACTTTCACCTGGCCGGCGGAAGTACAGTACTTACAAATGATAACCAATCTACAAGTTTAGAAGTGTCATCTACTCTACAAATCTTTAAGTTCAACTTCTACTCGTGAGTCTAACCTTGTGCAACCAGTCTATTTCCAATGTTGGATACAACTTCGATCTACCTGGAGTTTGTTAAGTCCGAGCTTAGACTTACACGTCTTGGACTTACACAACTTTTACCTGAGACCAACCCTTAGTATTGATCTACAAGAAAAGCATCGACAGAGATAAGGGTGTATCAACCAAAAATATTTTTTATTTGAAACTTCGTTCATCGTATAAAATATAATATTATATGTGTATAATATCAATATAAGTTGTATGGACAAAGCCACATATTTAATTTCTAAATTGGTACTAAAGCTTTCCTAAAGCTTACCAGGCATCTCAGTAATTGAATATTTCTATGGCATTGCTTATAATATAAAAAAACTCTTCTTTTACGACGAATATTGAATATATATGTAGGATGACTTTCTTAATATAAGATTGTTTAATTTTGAATATTGTTCTTTATTAAAAAGAAATGAGCGTTAGTCT
>JBAGKK010051103.1:0-10058 GCA_037177015.1 Euceroptres primus
TTAGCAAATATAATTGTTTAAACAAATTATTATTGTTTATAACAATTTTCTCCTATATTAATGCTAGATAGTTGCGGCTTTTTCTGATACTTTTAACTTTTTGTCCACTTTTCACTTAGTGAGGTAATAATTAATGCAAGTTAACAACACTTTTTGTCCACTTTTCACTTAGAGTGAGGTAATAATTAATGCAATTTATCAAACACAATTGTTTGAACAAATTATTATTGTTTATAACTATCTTCTCCTATATCAACCCCCTGAGCGGCAAGAAAAATTTTACGGTCCGTGTCAAAAGCGCGGAGAAAAAAAAGTTCTTCGATTTCGATGAAAATTGGTACTTGGGGGCTTTCGATGTTGCTGGCTACGAATCCGCACGCGTAATTTGAAAATTCAAATTGGTGTATAAAAGATATTGGGGTAATCTTACTTGGTAGCCATACTTTCAAAAAAAAACATTTTTATCGAGCCGCTACCTACCGTAAGTTTTTACATTGTGGTCCGCCATATTAGAACCGCCATATTGAATTTACGAATTTTGAGTGCCAATTCGTAATCAGAGATCTCGAAAACTCCCGGGTACTCATTTTCATTTCAATCAAGTAATTTTTACGTTTTAGTCCGAGATATTGGATCCGCCATATCGAATTTCCGAGTTTTGAGTGTCAATTCGTAATTAGACACCTCAAAAACCGCCATTTTTATCCGAATAAAGTAAATTTTTTTAATTTCGTGTCTGCCATAGGATATTCGTAATTTTGAATTTCCAAATTTGGACTCCAAATTCGTATTCAGCGACCAGAAAAACCTCCTGGTACCAATTTTTGCGAAAAATCTTCGTGTGCCATATGGCGTCAATGCCGCTCAAGGGGTTAATGCTAGATAGTTGCAGTTTTTTCTGATACTTTTAACTTTTTGTCCACTTTTCACTTAGTGAGGTAATAATTAATGCAAGTTAACAAACACAATTATTTAAACAATTGGTTATTGGTTATAACTCTCTTCTCGTAGAGTAATGCTAGAAAAAATGGCATCAATAAAATAATTGATTACACTCACCTCTCGTAACTATGCCAGCCTCGGGTCTGATCGGTACAGTAACGGGCGCTATTAAAATCCAGTTTGAACAGGATTTAAAGCGACGAGCGAGCACTCTTATGTCAACATTCAGGACCGCATATATAGTCTCTGAACGTACAAAAGCATATGCCGAGAGAGTCGCGATGTAAACAACTTCTGATGCGGCCCTGACTGTCTCTCGTCCCCTTGGACTCCTCACCGCCGGCAAAAATTCCTGGAAGGACTTATATTAAGGGAACATATATCGCGAGAGCAGTGTATATTATAGATGTATATTATCATCGATGGCAACAAAATTTTTACAGGCCCACTCCTCCCACCTACTCCTAATTATTCCATCCTTTGTTTTTATCTTTACTGTAAGATAGCCTTTTTGTTTAAATTAATATTTTTAAGACATTAGGAAAAGAGTAAAAATTCTTCACTTTCAAAAAAATAGAATACTATTTAAAAAATGATTCTTGTTGATGTTCATAACCGAAAAGTTGAAGCAAAATTGTTTAAAAAATTATGTGTGTTAACTTGAATTAATTATTACCTCACTCTAATTGAGAAGTGGACAAAAAATGGAAAATTTTAGAAAAAACCGAAACTTTCTAGTATTAGTCTAAGAGAATATTGTTATAAATAATAATAAATTAAGATAATTATTTCTGGTAAACTTTAATTGATTTTTGACACGCTCTAACTAAAAAGTTGATAACAAGTTGAAAAATTCAGAATAAACTGCGACTTTCTAACTCTATTCCAAGAGAAAATTGCTATAAACAATAATAAATTGTTTAAAAAATTTATTTCAACATCTAGTTATCAGTAGAAAGTAATATTTTATGTACTAGAAACAATTTATACTAAAAAACTGCAAAAAATCATAATTAGCGCCAAAAACACATAAAACCCAATTTTTCACTTATGGGTTTTTTTTGGGACTCTATAAAACAATCTTATGGGGGTAACATTTAAAAGTAAATTTTGATTCGTATTCTATTGCTAATTGTGAAGAGAAATGTTGAGTTTCAACTCGATTCACCTAATATTGACGATTCTGAATGAAATTTACAAAAACGTTTTTTCTTATGGGAAATACGTGTTAAACTCCATAGGGGTTGCGGAACCTCTAAATATCATTTTTTTTAAATGCATTTACTTTTTTGTGGATTCGAAAAAATTTGGGGGGGGGATACGTATGAAAATTCTAAAAATAAAATTTGAGCCACCCTCATGTCCACACATGCCTGAGGCATATTTTGGAGTCACGTAGGAAATAAATAATGAATTACTTTAAAATTTATGCTTAAGGATCTTAAAGTTAGACTCAAAAAGTTCAATTTTTATCATTGATATTTTTATTTTAATGCAATATACACTATATATGCACGCAGATATGAGTGTAGGATTGAAGAAAAAACATTTCACTATTCACCCTTCAAGTTTTAAGTATGTATAAACATTAAGAACTTTCTTCGCAAGTAAAAAAAAGTCCAAGAAAACCTAACTTGCAGTAACTTATATATTTATTAACAAAAGTTAATGAATAAAAGTAGAAATGTAGATCAGAACGGAAGAAAATGATTTTCTAAATGATTTTACAATTCATTATACTTTAAAACTTTAGGAACACTTTTTGTGTTGTTTTCCATCGACGTAACCTTACTTTTGGCTTGTCAGGGCTGGGCCGACAATAAAAGGAACCCTACCGAAAAAACTTTGCAAAAAAAGTAATGAAAAGAAAGTCATTTGCATAAATAAATCTGTTTTAGTTATAAAAGAGTCGAAATAAACCAATAATATAATTTTTAAATGCAAAAAAAATGTAATTGCACAACCAACTTTACGACTTGTTACGATCCTTAATTTTGTTTGATAGATTGAGGTTAGGTTTATACCGACATGTTTACACGTGTTTACGAGTGATATTCCTAATGCTCGCTGTTTATTTATATTTAACTTCATTACAAATATAAACGTTTATTACTACAAATTGTGCTTATTATTATTTAATTAAATTAAAAGTATGTAAAAATTTATTATATTTTTCGTGGAAACTGTGTTTCGTGGTAATGAGGTTTTGTAATAAATGTTAACGTAATTAATTAATCAAGACGCCAATGAAAAAGATAAAGCTTAAATAAAGCTTGCGAAAGACAAAATCCCAACTTTCGAAACAAAGATAAAGTAGAGTCAATTGTCTAAATTATATACATTTTTTATCAAAATATATTGTTACGACTAAACAAAGGATTTATTATGTTTTTTCAATATTATTTGTTATTATTAAGTTATTATTAATTTCGACAACTTATATTATAATAGTGACAAAGCAAAGCAATTTTATTTTCACCTAATCTTTAATCCTTAAACTATAATCAAAGAATGAGTTTAAAATCTTTTTTATTTGAAAGTTAAAAATTTATTTCCTTAAATTCTTTTTTTTTTGTTTTTCCATAACAACACATGTGTTCGAAAGATGCGAAGTTGTCTGAATAAAAATTTATCTCTCTAAAAAATTACCTGCGACAATTTTTACCCTTAGTTTTTTCTGTGCAACGCCAAAATTCACTGTTTGTTTCTAATTATTATTGTTAAACAATTTTTTCCGTGCTTCAATCTTATGGAAATCTTTCTTTACCCATTCTATAGTAAGTATCAGAAAAATCGTTGATAATATTTCATTGGCTATGGGGTTATTTCTAAAGATCTACTGAGTTGTAAAATAGACTTTAAGGATCGACAAACGTTTCGGCCCAAGTAGAGGCCCTCTTCAGTGCCAAATAGTAATAATGGTCATGCAATTAAGAATCACTAATTAATAATATAATCTAATAATAAAACCATGCGACGACTTATTCAGTCAGGCTTTTATGGCAGTGGTTGCTCAGGTAGTCAAAGAGATCCTCACAGCGTTGGGCCGATGAAATATTATCAACCATTTCATATAGAGGGTCAATGAAAAATACGACATGTCTTTAAACATGTCACAATTCTATCCGAAAAATGTTTAAAAAATTATTTATTACAGAGAGTAGAGTACATTATTTTCTAGAAAAGGGCAATCAGTAAAAGATTGCAAAATTGGCTGATTTTAATTGAAACTGCAAAACTTTTACTGAATTCCAGTTTTAGAAAATAATGTACAAATTATCAATAATAATTAGCAACAAGCAATGAGTGTCCAAGAAATACTCCGGATTTCTAAATCATTTTGGGATCACTTTGAGTATTTATAACTTGTAGGAGAATTCTTCTTTTTCAATGGAACTTTCCACATAGTCTCAAAAGATAGTCTGTCTAGAAGATATTTCAATCGTTCAAAAAAAATTCTGGCGCTCTATCTGACTTATGGCATGGCGCGAAAGAAGAAAAAACGCTCATTTTGTCCTAACGTTACCCGTTACCCCAGTTGACGGTATATAAAAGTGATCTGTTAAATTACGAAAAGTTGGCATTTCTCTGTCACAGAAAGAAGATTATGCAAAATAAACACTGATTTGAACTATTATTTCAGTTTTAAGAACGTTAATATGAACTAAAATTGATCACTTTTATATAGTTTAATTTTTTAAAGGAGAATAAAGGCCCGTCCCAAAACTTGAAAACACTCGTTTTGAAGGGCTTTAAAATAGGTATCTCATAAAATTTTCTAAATTGTTGGATCAAGTGCGTAACGGCTTCAAAATTCAAAAATAAAAATTAAATTTCAAATTTAATTAATAATTAAATATAATAAAATAATTTAATAATTAATTCCGTTTTAAATATTATGAAAAAGTAAATTTCATAAGCTTCAAAATGAGCTCTTATCGAAGTCTCTATCTTAAACCGCTCAAAAGTTATTACATTTTGAAGCATTCAGGTCCTTAAATTTTGAAATTTAGATTTCTCGTAAACTACTAAGTTCACGGTGCTCAAATTATGGAAAAAGTAGTTTCTTAGTGAGGTTTATCGATACCCCAAGTAAGACGGAAAACAGATGGTAGGACATTTTTTCTGTGCGATTTGACGTGGAATCTCCCATATATCAAACCAATTTCTTTTTTTTAACCCAACCCCAGAAGAGAGGAGAAAACTGCTCAAAGAAGCGACGACTGTTCGATTTTCTTTCAACGCTTGAATTTATCGACCTTTGCGAATGAGGATTCAGCCATTCATGAAAGCTTAAAAAGAATTTTTGTCTAGCCCAAGTTTTCAGAAAAAAATTACCGCAACTTGGGCTAGACAAAATTTAATTAATGAAAAATTAATCTAGTCCATGAGAGGCAGGCATACTACGGACCCACTTGTTCCGATA
Source organism: Euceroptres primus (assembly GCA_037177015.1). Classification (NCBI taxonomy): domain Eukaryota; kingdom Metazoa; phylum Arthropoda; class Insecta; order Hymenoptera; family Figitidae; genus Euceroptres; species Euceroptres primus. The sequence continues at coordinate 5,369 of JBAGKK010051103.1, forward strand.
TGTCGTAAAGGTAATGTTTCTCATGGAACAATGACGAAGAAGTCAATATAAAACAGTTTCCATCCTTATCATCTGAAATGGAAGAAATATACTTAAAAAGAATATTATTTTTACCATTTTCCTAGACTGGGGTGAAGTTCAAAATTCGAACTCTTTTCACTAACAGCAGAAAGCAGAGCTGGGCACAAAATACTTCAAATACATTACTTAAAATACAAGTATTTTGTTATAAAGTACTTGAAATACATTACAAGAAAAATACAATTTAGTCAATGTATTTTAAATAAAATACAAACCACATTTAAGTATTTTTGTATTTTATTTGAAATAGATTTGAGAATTGTGTATTTTGTCTGAAATACTTACTTTATTTTAGATGAATTGCATTCTAAATTAATTATATAAAATTAATATTAAACCTATGCGCACTATCCAAAAAGCCACGATTCCATACAGTGGAGCTACACAGAGACTTGAATTCTTTGAGGATTCACAGTGAACTCTTCGGAATTCACCATGAATTTATTGGAATTCTTCGGGATTCACCAGGGATTCTGTGGAATTTTTTAGAATTCACCAGGGATTCTTTGGAATTCTTCACAAATCACCAGGAATTACTTGGAATCCTTCCGAGAATCCTTCAGAATTAACATTGAATTCTTTGGAACTCTCCAGGGATTTTTTGGAATTTATCAGGGATTCTTTGGAATTTTTCGGAACTCACCAGGAATTCTTCAAACTTCATCAGGAAATCTTTAGATTCCTTCAGTATTCACCTTGAATTATTTGTAATTCACTAGAAATTCTTTGAAATCCTTAAAATTTCACCATGAATTCGTTGGAAATCATATAAATTCCAAAGAATTCATAACGAATTCCAAAGAATTCATAATGAATTCTGTCGAATTCCAAAAAAAACTCATAGTGAATTCCAAAGAATGCCAATGAACTCATGGTAAATTTCGAAGAGTTCATTGTGACTTTCAAATAATTCCAGGTGAGTTCTCAAGAATTCCTGGTGAATTCTGAAGAATTACTAGTGAATTACGAAGAATTCCTGGTGAATAAAATCCCAATAAAATCGTCATTCAATTCCAGTGAATTCATGATGAATTTCAAAGAATTCAAGGCTCTGTAAACCTCCACTGCGGGGACTTACGGCTTTTTAAATAATGCGCATAGGTTTAATATTAATTAATTAATATTAATTTTAAAAAATAATATTATTATTAGTATTAAATTTGTATAATTAATTTAGGATGTATTTCATCTAAAATACAAGTAAGTATTTCAGATAAAATATACAATTCTCCAATGTATTTCAAATAAATTACAGAATACTTCATTGTAGTTTGTATTTTTTTAAAAATATATTGGTAAAATTGTATTTTCCTTGTAGTGTATTTCAACTACAAACTATATTGCACGTATTTTTATTTTAAATACTTGAAATACTTTTTTCTTGAGATACTGCCCAGCACTGGCAGAAAGTTATTCCATTGAAAGTAACTTTTGATTCTTGCTTTTCAGAGTATACTACACTCGAAAAAATCTAGTTAAGTTAACCAAAATGCTAGTTAAATATGCCCTTAATTTTTTTTTCTAGTTAAAGTAATCAGAATTTTGGCTGTTTTAACCAGAATTTCTGTTTACTTTAACTAGAATCCTGGTTACTTTAACCCAAAAGAAAAATAGTAAGGGCATATGTAACCAGAATTCTGGTTAACTGAACCAGACATTTTTTTAAGTGGAAATAAAATGTGTAAGTTTCAGAAGTTAGGGTAAGGACCCCAATAGGGGTAGGACCCCACCTATCTACAATAATTACTGAATAATGATCCATAAAAATTATTTATTTAAATAATTATTTAGCATAGGGCGGCTGAACATAACTTAATAATTCTTTATTTATGTAAATAATTCCTTTGCATGGGGTAACTCACTATTGATAGATGGCCCACTATTGGGGTCGTTATCCTATAAAGAAAATTCTGTGCAAAAATTTGGTGCACAGAAAACCGTAGATGTGAATTTGACCTTGATTTATCAAAATCAAATATAAAATTGACATTTGTTGAAAAAGGACTCTTCATTTTTTATAAATCATCTAGAAAGAAAGCTGAGATTTTTTGCAATAAAATCCTTGAAAAGCAAAGAGGCTTTTTTTGTTTTCGAGATACTGAATTTTGAGTAACCTGATTTTTTCAAACAATTCTTCCTATGGGCACAATAATATAAAATTAGATATTTAACGAAAAATTTGTTGTTCATTTTAGAACTTTTTGAAAATTCGAACAAAATAAATTTTCGAATTTGGTTAATGGCACGTCGTTTTGAATAATATGTAAAAAACATTTGTTTTTCTTACATTATGTATATTACATGTAAATTGCACATTAAAATGCGCTATTAACCAAAGCCAAAAAAATTTTCATTTTTGCCAATTTTCAAAAAATTCTAAATCCAACAATTCTTTTTTGAATATCTATTTTTATGTTATTGTTTATTATTAAAAACCGTACCTGCAAAAATTTGCCGTAATTTTTACGTGCATAGGAAATTTTTTTTTAAAAGATCAGGTTACTCGAAATTCAGTTTCTCGAAAACAAAAAAAAAGACCTTTCGGCTTTTCAAGGTTTTTGTTGTAAAAAAATCTCAGCTTTATTTCTAGATTATTTTTAGAAAAAAATAAAAAGAACCCTTTTTCAGCAAACGTCGATTTAATTTTTGATTTTTATAAATCAAGGTCAAATTTTGAAATTTTTCAAAAAATGCTTATGGGTCGTTGCCAAAAAGTTATGAAATTTGGCCTATCGATTTTCTGAAAAAAATCTTCTCAGAACTAGCGAAAGTATTTTTTTCCATTAATTGTGATCCAAAATAAAACGAAAATACCAATTTAAGAGATCAAGAATCATTTTTGTACACTGAGAAAAAAGTACTTTTGAATCTGTAGCATAATCTATTGCGATCTGCCAAAAGCAGATGCTATTGATTTATAATAATATAGTATAGAATTTTCAGTCACACGGTTGATTCAAATTGGTAAACTTTGATTAAAAAATAGTAGATTTTGATTCAACAGCGATGCTATAAATTCCAAAGCATATTACTTGAAATCTATAGCATCTGCTTTTGGCAGACAGTAATAGCATGTGCTATAGATTCAAAATTATTTTTTTCTCAGTGCAGTGGAGATAAATAATTTACACATGTATTAGGAAAGTTACCGAGTGGACATTCAATAACCGCAGAAAAATAAATTTTAAAATTATTTTTAAAATATGTAGAGTTGAGATAAAAAATTTTTAAAATATTGTAAAAATTTCCTTTTTCGCACTTTATTTGACTGTGTCTCCAGATTTTCGATGATATTTTTATTTAATTAACATTTTTTAAAAATAGGTTACAGAGTGGACATTATTATAAACAGTACGGTACATAATTGGAAGAAATTTTTTGAAATTGCGAATATTAAACATGTTTCTGCTTACACGGACACTTGCGAGGGACTCAAATTAATGAGTTTGTGATTTTTTTTTTAGATGTTTTAAAGTGATTTTTTCCAAATTCTAACCTAAAATGTGAGGGTTACCGAGTGGACAATGAAACTTCAGGGACAGACTTCTAAATATTTATAAACATCTTCAATTCTAAAATATTTATCCCTATTCATAATTCTTAGATTCTTTAACTTAATACAAATGACTCGTATGAGTATCAATCATTTATAAAATTTTGCTATCATTATTTGGTAATAATCGTTTATAATATTGGATATATAATAATCAATATTATAAACGATTATTTTCATCGAGGGTCAACATAATCCCCCACTGAGTATTATTCGGTACTTTTAGTTTGTGTTTCTGTACTTGGGGACAGGTTACGGAGTGGACATTTTGGGTATATTTTAATTTCCCATTTCTAAACAAAGGCACCTAAAATTTTGAAACTTTACCAAAAACTACTTCGATGTAAGCACTGTATCCCAGTAGTATTCAAAAAAGTATATTAAATAATGAAAATGTGTAAAACTGTCGGGACTTGAATTTCAAAACTTTTTGGCAACGACCCTTCCGATCAATCGAAAAGTCATGACAAAATCTATCGAAAACGCCCCGGCTAAATGTATTAAAATTATTTGTGAAAGGAGCAAATATTCGCGCAGCAGAGAGTATCCACCAAATACTTCGAAATTTAATCCCCTCTAACTCGGATGCTTTTCGACAAAACAGGAAAATATTTTTTGGTAAAATTACCATCCAGAAGGGCAACACTTAGTTTAAGTTTGAGCCTGATCGGAAAATAACCAGAATTTAAGTTAAAGTAAACAGAAATTCTGGTTAAAGTAAACAGAATTCTGGTTACTTTAACCAGAAGAAAATAGTAAGGGCATACTGGGCATACCAGAATTCTAGTTAACTTAACCAGATTTTTTTTGAGTCTTTGTTTCAAAGTCTCATTTTTGTTGCAACCCAATTTGAGAAGAATTCGGCGTTAAGGAGTGGGGGAGTGGGGGAAACGTATAAACAATAATTTACCACTTTTAAAAATATTATCTCTATTAGTCAATGTAGATTCAAAAAGGTAAATACACTGAATGCGCGGTCCTGTACCGCGCGAAATCAGTCTTCCAGGAAGTAGTTTATACATACTAACACATTCAAATTTGGGCAAGGGGTCCGAG
>JBAGKK010051114.1:0-10058 GCA_037177015.1 Euceroptres primus
TGGATCAAAACGTTACAAACAATTAAAAACTACATTACTACTGCATAAACATATCTATGTAGTGGTTATATAGTTGTAAATTTTTTGTAACGTTTTGATATTTTTGAATTTAGTGTGTTTTGCACTTTTTATAAAATTGAAAGTAGAACAGGTACGTAATATTTTACTGTTATACTTAAAAATTTGTTTTATGGAAAACATAGTTAATTCCGATTATCAAAGCGTTGCAGATCCATTTTTTTTAACAACCATAAACAATTGAAAATACATGGGAAAAATATTCATTTCTTTTTGGATAAAAATGCTGCAGATCATTTTTTAAGAACTATAAACAATTGAAAATACATGGGAAAAATGTTCGTTTCTTTTTGGATAAAAGTGTTGCAGATCAATTTTTTTAAGAACAATTGAATTGAAAGAATTGAAAGAACCACAATTGAAAATACATGGGAAAAATATTCATTTCTTTTTGGATAAAAGTGTTGCAGATAAATTTTTTTAAGAACCATAAACAATTAAAAATACATGGGAAAAATATTTATTTCTTTTTGGATAAAAGTGTTGATCTTTTTTTTAAGAACCATAAACAATTAAAAATACATGGGTAAAATATTCATTTCTTTTTGGATAAAAGTGCTGCAGATAAATTTTTTTAAGGACCATAAACAATTGAAAATACATGGGAAAAATATTCATTTCTTTTTGGATAAAAGTGTTGCAGATCAATTTTTTTAAGAACAATTGAATTGAAAGAATTGAAAGAAACACAATTGAAAATACATGGGAAAAATATTCATTTCTTTTTGGATAAAAGTGTTGAAGATCAATTTGTTTAAGAACCATTGAATTGAAAGAATTGAAAGAACCACAATTGAAAATACATGGGAAAAATATTTATTTCTTTTTGGATAAGTGCTTCAGATCAAATAGATCCATTTTCAGGATTATTTTGTTACTTCCCGATTTACTTTGAATTTATTTTGTAATAATTAAGTCTGACTATTAATATGTAGAAAATATTTATAAACTGCATTGGTTTTGACTAAATAGTATCTTGATATGGAAAGTAAAAAAGTAATAATTAGTAGTATGACATATGAATTTCGTTTCGTGCAAGAAAATTGTTACGAGTCGGTTAAATTAAATCTCCTTACTTTTTTGTCCCAACAATGTCTGAAGAGGTTTCTCTTCCCCCGAGACGTTTCAATTATTAAAATCTCTCCGCCTGTACGCGACATTTTCTACTTCCACTCACTTTTAGCGCCACCTCTTTGCCTTTGGTTAAAATTTCATCCTTCAGGCAAATCTCTAAACGAGGAACTTCAATCTTATGGATTTTTGGCGTTTAAATTGTTAACGAATCTGAAAAATTGAGTAGACAGAGAGAATCAAAAAATTTATGGCAGACAGTGAATGAAAAAATTTATGTTAAAAGCAGATCCTTAATTTAAAAAGTGAATAAGATTTTATATATTATTCACGTAAACTCATATTAAATTTAATAACGTAATTCATATTTTATATAATATATTCTTAAATATGGTTTAATATTATTTAATATTATTTAATATTGTTTTTAAAAATAGAGATACAATTTTAAACGTTCAGGAAAGATGCATTATTTTCCAATAAATATATGTTATTTTCTTTTACATTGAATTGAACGATTTTGATAAAACCATAAATATAATTTCCTACAATTCAAGAACTTTTTACATTTTGAACGATTTTAATAAAAACATAAATATAATTTTCTGTAATTCAAGAACTTTTTACATTTTAAATTTTGAACGGTTTTAATAAAAACATGAATATAATTTTCTGCCATTCAAGAACTTTGTACATTTTACATTTTGAACGATTTTAATAAAAACAAATATAATTTTCTGTAATTCAAGAACTTTTTACATTTTAAATTTTGAACGGTTTTAATAAAAACATGAATATAATTTTCTGCAATTCAAGAACTTTTTACATTTTGAACGATTTTAATAAAAACATAAATATAATTTTCTAACATTCAAGAACTTTTTACATTTTATATTTTATACGGTTTTAATAAAAACATAAATATAATTTTCTGCCATTCAAGAACTTTTTACATTTTATATTTTAAACGATTTTAATAAAAACATAAATATAATTTTCTGCAATTCAAGAACTTTTTACATTTTAAATTTTGAACGATTTTAATAAAAACACAAATATAATTTTCTGCAATTTAAAAACTTTTTATTCCAGTCGAGTTATTTTCTGAAACTTTTAAAGACACTCTTTATCAATACATACAAAGTCACGTTCAAGTACTTGAAGCTCACGAGAAGGAAATATATGTATAAATGGGAAAGAGCGAAAAAGTTTCTCTTCGATGAAAAATTAGTGAATTAAATCATTCACGAAAGGTACAGAAGTTTGATTTTGAAAATAAGAGGCTCAATTAAAAAACAAATTACGCCGGAAAACTTCTATAATTTATCACCGGAGAGTATTTATCATTTTATCCATGACTCATTTTGAATTAAATAGGTCAGATTGTGTAAATAAAGGGTGAAAGTCGATTACTAAAATTATTTTTAATTGAGCAACTAAAATTATTTATAGTCGATTAACTAAAATTATTTTTAGTCGATTAATTAAAATTATTTTTATTCGATTAACTAAAATTATTTTTAGTCAATTAATTAAAATTATTTTTAGTCGATTAACTAAAATTATTTTTAGTCGATTAACTAAAATTATTTTTAGTCGATTAACTAAAATTATTTTTAGTCGATTAACTAAAATTATTTAATTATTAAACCATCTTTTAAATTATTTAAGATCAGAACTTTTCTCCTTAAGTAGATGATTAATATACTTCTTCCTCTCATCCAATTATCCAATTAAGTGTTCTAAAAGAAAAGGAAAATTAATATCTAAAATCAGAGGACAAAAATATTGGGAAGTTTTTTAAAGTTTAAAGGATTAAAAAGCTTCTTCAAATTAATTGGTTTTAAATTTATACGATTTTAAATACGAACTTTATTGCTCTCAAAATTAAACGCTTTTATTTACGCACAACTTCAAATTTGAATACTTGATAATTCTATTTTCTAAAGCTTTTGAAATTAAATATTTGAAAATTGGATGCTTTTATTATATTCAAATTTCCAATACTCGAAAAATTCCTCATCACAAATATTCCCAGTAATTTTCCCGGCATTTTTCATTAGTGAATATCGAAGGCAAAAAATAACAAAACAGACTTTTTCATTTTAGCTTCTGTAAATAGTAATAATGTCAGTTTTGATCCGTTCTGCAGCCCTGCATGATGTGCCAGACGTGCAGAAAATATACTATAGGATTTCAAAAACCAAAACGAGAGTAAAGAGACCAGGAAGAACTTTCGAGGATAAATATAAGAAGGACTTAGACTCAGACTTAGACTTAGTCTTAGACTTATAAATTCCAAGGGACTTAGAATTTCTCCTGAGGAACGAGGAGGCCTTGAAATAGGAGGGTTGAATCTCAACGTGGAATGACAATAAGGTCCAAGATTAAAGCAAAGGACCGGCGAGGTTGGCTGATGTTATGCGCGAACTGGATTTGAACCTTCAAGGCCCTAGGAGAAGAGGATTTCGATTTGGAATGGCATTTGGAACACTGACAGTGTTTGCAGTGAGAATCGTTCTCGGCGTTTATATCCTCGCTGTGGCCGTTTATGTCAACGCCAACGGCAATTGGGACAAGGACGACGATCTAGGTTCGATAAAAATAAATTACTATTAAAGGAATTCATAAAAATCTATAGAAAAAAATTATTACTTTAAGAAAGTTCATTCAAAGCTTTTACTGCTACACTCGTGTGACACTCGTTGTGACACTCGTTAAAAAAATGTTTTTCACTAAGGGTATTTGATACATAATGATGTCACGAATTACCGACCAATTTATTTATATTCAACGGGTTTATTAAGAGAGAAATGCAAATATAATGCTGATATTTGAGAAAATAATAAGGAATATATCAAGGAATCGATGCCTGGTGCGTTTCAATTGTTATTTTGAAAAAAATTATTTTTGAAAATTTTTCTTTTTGAAAGAGAAACTGAAACGCACCAGATATCGATGCCACAATATATTCTTTATTATTTCCCAAAATTTCAACATTATATTTGCATTTCTCTCTCAATAAACCCGCTGAATGTAAATAAACAATCGGTCGGTAATTCGTGACATTACCCTTAATTGTTCGATAAATTTAATCATATTTGATGTATATTGCTGTAATTCTCAGAACCTATACTTTTTTGTCATTTTATGAGGTTTAAAATAATATGGTTAATAATTGCTATTTCATATTTGAAAAATCGTGTTCATTCACACCAGTGCGTTCAACCACTAAAAACAAAGGATAAAGTTTACCTCGATTCCGGGGTAAAAATTATCTGCAACAAAAATTAACTCCACAGGATAAAGTTTACCCAAATATCGGCTAAATTTTCTTCTATTTTTTTCTTAACAGCACATGTATTTGTAAAGTTGTCGGAATAAAAATTTATGCCCATAAAAAATTACCTGCAAGAAATTTTATCCTTAGTTTTTTCTTTTTTATCTTTTCTTTTTTCCATTTTTTTACTGGTACACTTACCCTATAAAAATAGCACAAGTTTTAAAATGAAACTGAAAATTTAAAATGAAGTTTTTCACGCGAGCATCTTCTCTAATTTGATAACTCTAGAAATAATTGAAAAGAAAAAGCAAGGTGACTTTTTAAGGAAACTTTTCCTGCATAGAAGTTTGAGGAACTTTGAGAGAGAAGAGAAAATCGTCGAATCGTAATCCAAGTAGTCGAAGCGAGCGTCTGATCATAACTTTCCTAATCTCCTGAAAGGCAATATTTCTTTAGCGTTTCGACATGCTCGTCGGTTACTACTTGGTTCCAGTAATGGGGAAAAGGATATACGGTTTTGAGTAGCTTGCAACGATAAGTACGACTAAACAGTCTGCTCATGACATTCTCGAACCCCTAATCTTCCTGAAACTTGATATTTGCTCTCTGTGTCTGTGTCTCGACGTAACGGGAGTTACTACTGACTCACTATTCACGGCCTCTGACTTCTCAACATTTATTCGACTAATGAAAGCCCCTAATCGCAATTGCGCTTGACTTTCCAGTCGTAAATTTAATCTACAAGGAGGCTCACGAACCACATTCTATTTACCACAAAAGAATATGTAATACCCCCTTAAAAAATCCGGCTTTTATACTCAAAGTTGATCTTACAAATACAAAAGAAAATCTCCAAAATATACTTTTAGCATGATAAAAAGATAAATTACAAAAGAAAAATGAAAATGTTTCACCCGATTCTGAATAAAAATTACCTGCAACGAGAATATAGTTCAAAATTTTATTTTTTAATCTTCATAGAATATTATTATAGAATTTATTTACGACTGGAAAGTCGTAAATACGACTTTCGTAAATTTAACAGTCGTAAATTTCATCTACAAGGAGGCTCACGAACCACATTCTATTTACCACAAAAGAATATGTAATACCCCCTTAAAAAATCCGGCTTTTATACTCAAAGTTGATCTTACAAATACAAAAGAAAATCTCCAAAATATACTTTTAGCATGATAAAAAGATAAATTACAAAAGAAAAATGAAAATGTTTCACCCGATTCTGAATAAAAATTACCTGCAACGAGAATATAGTTCAAAATTTTATTTTTTAATCTTCATAGAATATTATTATAGAATTATTATAGAAAGTCGTAAATACGACTTTCCAGTCGTAAATTTAATCTACAAGGAGGCTCACGAACCACATTCTATTTACCACAAAAGAATATTTAATGCCTTCTTAAAAAATCCAGCTTTTATACTCAAAGTTGATCTTACAAATACAAAAGAAAATCTCAAAAATATACTTTTAGCATGATAAAAAGATAAATTACAAAGGAAAAATGAAAATGTTTCACCCGATTCTGAATAAAAATTACCTGCAACGAGAATATAGTTCAAAGTGTTATTTTTTAATCTTCATAGAATATTATTATAGAATTTATTTATTGCTTCCTCATAGAGGAAGCTTTGTATCGATGAAAATTCTCTACTTCAATTTTTCGACGGTTCTCGACATAATTCGAGCTCAGGAGTCCGAAAATAAGGTTTTTAAAAAATGTGTGTGTGTGTCATCATTACTTTTTCCGTAATAACTCAAAAACCATTTGAGCTAGGGTCACGAAATTTGATGGGATTGTAGTTCCAAATGATGGCCATAATTGATAAAGTTTACATTCGAATCAGATCAGGAGAAAATTTTTTTTTTAATTTTGAAGTTTTCTCAAAAATCGTTTTAGTTGTGAATTTTTTTCAATTTTGATTGTATTCTTGATTATTATTATTATAGATGAAGAAAAAATTTTATACTTTTTTCATACTATATTTTTATATATAAAAAAATTGTGAAATACATATTTTTTAATGTAAAAGATATATGTTGATTTAGTCAATTTCTAGATATTTCAAAAACTAACGTCAAAAAATTCGAAATTTTCAATAATGTTTATCTCAGATTTCAAAGTAATAAAATAAATTAACAAAACTCTATAAACCAAATTTTTCAAGCAAGGAGTGGTATTTATTATATATAATTTGATAAAATGATTATAACTACTTCTAAAAAAATTTTACTCAGAACATTTTTTGATTTTTTGTTTTTCAGTAATTTTTTTTTAAATTTTAGTGATACAATAATATTGCAATTTAATAAATTACAATATTATTATAGTAAACAATATTATTATACAATATTATACAATATTATTATAATAATAGATATAGGTTCATTTAACCAATTTCTTGATATTACAAAACCTAACGTCGAAAAATTCAAAATTCTTAATAATTTTTATCTCAGATTTCAAAGTAATAAAATAAAAGTATTAAAACTATAAACCAAATTTTTTTAAAGCAAGGGATGGTATTTATTATATATAATTTGATAAAATGATTATAACTACTTCTAATAAAAAAATGTTACTCCGGAACATTTTTTGATTTTTTGTTTTTCAGTAAATTCTTTTTTATTTCAGTGATACACTTATATTGGAATTTATTAAATTATAATATTTTTATAGTAAAGAATATTTTTATACAATATTTTTCAATATTATAAAATATTATTATAATAATAGATACAGGTTCATTTAGTCAATTTCTTGATATTTCAAAAACTAACGTCGAAAAATTCGAAATTTTCAATAATTTTTATCTCAGTTTTTAAAGGTAATAAAATAAAAGTAATAAAACTCTACGAACCAAATTTTTTTAAACAAGGGATGGTATTTATTATATATAATTTGATAAAATGATTATAACTACTTCTAATAATAAAATTTTACCCTGAGAACATTTTTTTATTTTTTATTTTTCAGTAATTTTTTTTTTATTTTAGTGATACAATAATATTGTAATTTAAAAAATTTTAATATTATAGTAAAAAAGTAGTATTTATTATATGTAATGGTATTTATTATATATAATTTGATAAAATGATTATAACTGCTTCTAAAAAAATTTTTACTCCGAGAACATGTTTTGTTTTTTTGTTTTTCAGTAAAAATTTTTTTATTTTAGTGATACAATAATATTGTAATTTAATAAATTAAAATATTATTATACAATATTATTATAATAATATATATAGGTTAATTTAGTCAATTTCTTGATATTTCAAAAACTAACGTCGAAAAATTCGAAATTTTCAATAATTTTTATCTCAGATTTCAAAGTAATAAAATAAAAGTAATAAAACTCTATAAACCAAATTTTTTAAGCAAAGAGTGGTATTTATTGTATATAATTTGATAAAATGATTATAACTACTTCTAATAAAAAAATTTTACTCTGAGAACATTTTTTTATTTTTTGTTTTTCAGTAAAATTTTTTTAAATTTTAGTGATACAATAATATTGTAATTTAAAAAATTACAGTATTATTATAGTAAACAAGTGGTATTTATTATATATAATGGTATTTATTATATATAATTTGATAAAATGATTATAACTGCTTCTAAAAAAAATTTTACTCTGAGAACATGTTTTGTTTTTTGTTTTTCAGTAAAATTTTTTTAAAATTTTAGTGATACAATAAAATTGTAATTTGATAAATTACAATATTATTATGGTAAACAATATCATTATACAATATTATACAATATTATTATCATAATAAAAAAATAATAAAAAAAAATATAATTTATTCACTTTGTATTCACTCTGAGAACATGTTCTGTTTTTTTGTTTTTCAGTAAAATTTTTTTAAAATTTTAGTGATACAATAATATTTTAATTTGATAAATTACAATATTATTATGATAAAGAATATTATTATACAATATTATACAATTTTATTATAATAATAAAAAATAATAAACAAAAATATAATTGATTCACTTTGTTAAGACAAAATGATTGATGTATTTAAAAAACTTCTATGAGAAAATTTAATTATGAACATGGAAAAATTTGTAAATTTTTCTAACGTTTGTAAGATGAAAACTTTCTTAATTTTGAAAATTTGTTGATATTGACTACGCTCAAGAAATATGGCATATATTGTCGAAGAGATTATGGCCTATTTTAAAACCTTCTATAAGTACAGTCATGATACACATCTATGGATTTGTAATTTTTTTGTTTTGTTTTTAATTTATTTATGACTATTATTATCTTAAATATTTTTAATTATTTTAAATTTATCTTTAATTATCTTAAAATTCTTATTTTATATTTCTCCAAGCCATTTAACCAGACAGGTGAAAAAAATAAGTCAAGATATATTCAATTTTCAAAATTTGAAAAAGATAAAGTTTGACGATGAATCGCTATAATAACAAAAAATAAAAAAACAATAAATAATGGGTTCGATTTATATTTATGATAAGAAAGTGGGAAGAAAGTGGTTGAAGATGTAAAGTTTTCAATAATGAAGTAATAATCGAATGAGCAGAATAATAGTTACCAGTAAAAAAAGGTAGTTTTTTATCAGACTCTTTAATTTTTTGCTGACTGATTAAGGAATACTGAAAGTGGTTTCTTTTTTGTCCCTTGGGATACTTTTTCATTAAAAGTAGGCTAAGCAAAATAAAGTTAGGGGAAAAATTGAATTCTTTCTTCCAGACTAATTATTAATTATTTATAGTACTTATACTCAAAGAAGAATTCTGACCCTATTTTTAACAATGTTATTTAATTCATAAAAATCATATGAATTTTATTACTAGCATTCTATTACTGGTTCAGGGGTTCTCAAATTAAACTCCTCTTAATTTAAAACTCTTTTAAAAAATAACACAATACAGAATACAGAATGAAATAATAAATAATAAATAATACAACAATATAGAATGAAATCGTCGATTTTATTCAATATGATTTGCTTATTCTTCAAATAAAAGTTTTTTTCTTTATCTAATAGAAATTTCTTTTGCAGTCTCTTCAACGGAAGTGAGCGCAGTTCTGGGCCACACAGCATCCCTGCCTTGTGACATTGAACCGTCCACGCGAGAAGATCGCGTTTACATGGTGCTATGGTTTCGCGAGGACGCAGTGAAGCCGATTTACAGGTAAATCGCTTATCGGTTTTCCATGAAACTCGTAAACCCCAACATCGTATAGTTCCTAAATGATAGGTCTTGAAGCCAGGCTTTATTCCTTTACGAGACAACAATGGCCTCCTAAAAAATATTTCCGGAAAAAGTGAATTACAAATCCTTCCAAGAAATTCCTTCACAAATTAATCTTTTCTTCGTGCACCTACACAATCTTCCCAACTTTATCGAATTCAATTTTGTTTAAAAATTGTTTAATCCATAAAATATGTGACCTTTCAATTTTGTTTAAAAGTTGTTTAATTTATACAATATGCGACCTTTCAATTTTGTTTGAAAATTCTTTAATCTATACAATATGCGACCTTTCAGTTTTGTTTAAAAATTCTTTAATCTATACAATATGCGACCTTTCAATTTTATTTAAAAATTCTTTAATCTATACAATA
>JBAGKK010051125.1:0-10058 GCA_037177015.1 Euceroptres primus
ATGCTCAAAATTTGACGAAAATGATTTTTAAATAATATTTAAATACGTTTCCTCTAAATTGAAAATTGTATAATGAATTATGTATAAGGGTCGTTGCGAAAAAGTTGTAAAATTGGGCCTATCGATTTTTTTTTTAAATCTCAGAATTAGCTAAAGTATTTTTTTCCATTAATTGTGATCCAAAATAAAACGAAAATACCAATTTAAGAGATCAAGAGTCATTTTTGTAGTGGAGATAAATAATTTACATGCTAGACAGGTTACCGAGTGGACATTCAATAAACGCAGAAAAATAAATTTTAAAATTATTTTAAAAATATGTAAAGGGGAGATAAATTTTTTTTTAAATATTGTAAAAATTTCCTTTTTCGCACTTTATTTGACTATGCCTCCAGAGTTTCGATTATATTTTTATTTAATTAACACTTTTCAAAACTAGGTTACCGAGTGGACATTATTAAAAATCGTACAATACATAATTTGCATAAAGTTTTTGAAGTTGCGAACAATGTTTATGCTTATACGAGCACTTGCGTAGGACTAAAAGTAATGAGTTTTTGATTTTTTAAAGATTTTTTAAACTGATTTTTTCCAAATTCTAAAATATGAGGGTTACCGAGTGGACGTGAAACTTCAGGGACAGACTTCTAAACATTTATAAACATCTTCGAATCTAAAATATTCATCACTATGCATAATTTTTAGATTTTTTAACTTAATACAAATGACTCGTATAATTATCGATCATTTATAAAATTTTGCTGTCATTTTGCAATTTTAGTTTGTGAATCTGTACTTGGGGACAAGTTACCGAGTGGACATTTTGGGTATATTTTAATTTTCTATTTCTAAAGAAAGGCATCTAAAATTTTGAAACTTTGCCAAAAACTACTTCGATGTAAGTACTTTACCCCAGTGGTATTCAAAAAAATATATTAAATAATGAAAATGGATAAAACTGTCGGGACTTGAATTTCACAACTTTTTCACTTTTTCACAACTTTTGAATTTCACAATTGAAGACCCACTAAAAATTCTATATACATACATATACTTATAGTATTTTTTTGTACACTTAAAATATATTTTAGTATTTTCTTTTACTATCTTTTAACAGTTGCTAATGCAACGTTTCACGTGCGCTTCAGTGCGCGTATAAAATAGCTACTCAGTAAAGTTTGATGGAGATTACATTGTTTAAGGGTTTTATTTTAACATTTGCAGATAAATGGTGACCATTTTGGAGACATGATTTGTACTTCAAGGGACTAAAAAGGATGTCTACAATGGACTTCAACAGATTTCCATGAAAACTTAACTCAATAAGAACAGATAAGAAGAATTTCAAATATGATGTTCTTTTTATAAGACTTGGAGGTACTTCAAAGACTTCATCCCTAGATACATTAAAAACTATAGATTCTCTATAAAATAAACTATATTAAAATTGCTATCTATACATATTCAAAGTCACTCTTGATCATCCTGTATAAAAAGTAGACAAAGAATATTATAAAAACATTTATGAAAAATAACAGTAAAAGTAAGAGTCAAATGTATTATTTATCAGTTCAGCTGAGAGCTCTCATTGTAATTGTAGTAATTGGTGGTTTTTTTAAGCGTATTAGAGAAAGAGAGTAAAATTGATAAATGATTGAGGAGCACCCCGTATAAGGCGAGTGTCACGGTAATAAAAGGTACAAGGCTCATTTTCATCGTGCAGGTATTAATTGAATTTTAATATATAAAGTTCTGACTCTGAGGCGTTCAATTGGGTTCCACTTTAGGGTTGAACGGCTGCAGTAAACTGGAGAGATAAAGTCTCAGCGTTCATCCTAATGAATCCTCTACTCCCATCACGCCCGGTTTGCCTCTTCAGCAATGATATGCATATAGGAGAGTTGCGACAAGCCAGAGAAAGCTGCTGGAAAATCGACTAGGGCACTCGACCCCGTTCTTGCCGGGTCGCTTCCGTTTGGCCTTCGATTTCGTGCGTCGCTTACGTGAAAAAATCGCATTGGTCGCGTTCGTGGGTGACTCCACGTTGCAGTAGCTTAGGTCACAGCAACTGATGCAAATCTGGAACGAAATAACCGAATTTATTCACGCCGGATCATATATCGTAGGATCGTGCGATCACGCAAAATTCGATATTTCGTACCCTCTGTGTGTCCACTGGGATACACCCGACGGATGCTGGGCCGCACTCTGCACTACTTGCGCAACTTTTGCTCACCTGTTCGAAAAATTAAATTAAAATGAAAGAAATGTATTTTTCAGGGCTGTAGTACTCTAGATACTTAACAACAAATTTCGTTTATTATATAAAATCGCTGATGGGTTTGATTAAATTTGATTGATTTAAAAAAATATTTTGGTTAATTTAGAAACGAGGGGTTAACCATTAGCTATTTTGATGTACACTTGAATTAATGAATTCAAGGCGAATTCAAAGAATTTAAGATGAATTCAATAAAATAATTCAAAAAATACAAAATGAATTCAAGAAATTAAAAGTGAATTGAAAAGAATTGAAAATAATTTAAGATGAATTCAAAAGAATTCAAAGAATTCAAGGTGGATTTAAAAGAATTCAAGGTGAATTCAAAGATTTCAAAGCGAATTTAAAAGAAGTCAAAGGGGAATTTCAAAGAATTCAAGATGAATTCAAGGAATTTAAAAAATTAAAGATGAATTCAAAAAATTCAGGTCAATTCAAAGAATTCAAGATGAATTCAACAAAATAATTTAAAAAATACAAAATGAATTCAAGAAATTAAAGGTGAATTGAAAAGAATTCAATATGATTTAAGATGAATTTAAAAGAATTCTAGGTTAAATTAAAAGAATTCAAGGCCAATTCAAAGAATTCAAGGTGAAGTCAAAGAATTCAATATGAATTCAACAAAATAATTTAATAAATACAAAATGAAATCAAAAGAATTCAAAAATACAAAATGAATTCAAAGAATTAAAGGTGAATTCAAAAGAATTCAAAATAATTCAAGATGAATTCAAAAGAATTCAAATAATTCAAGGTGAATTCAAAGATTTGAAGGCGAATTTAAATGAATTCAAGGTAAATTTTAAAGAATCCAAGGTGAATTTAAAAGAATTCAAGGCCAATTCAAAGAATTCAAGGGGAACTCAAAGAATTCAATATGAATTAAACAAAATAATTTAAAAAATACAAAATGAAATCAAAAGAATTCAAAAATACAAAATGAATTCAAAGAATTAAAAGTAAATTCAAAAGAATTCAAAATAATTCAAGATGAATTCAAAAGAATTCAAAGAATTCAAGATGAGTTCAAAGAATTGAAGGCGAATTTAAACGAATTCAAGGTGAATTTAAAAGAATCCAAGGTGAATTTAAAAGAAATCAAGGTATATTCAAAGAATTCAAGGTGAATTCAAAGAATTCAAGGTGGATTCAAGGAATTTAAGGTGAATTCGGAGAATGCAAGGTGAATTCAAAGAATTCAAGATGAATTCAACAAAATAATTCAAAAAATACAGAATGAATTCAAAAAATTAAAGGTAATTTGAAAAGAATTCAAAATAATTGAAGATGAATTCAAAATAATTCAAAGAATTCAAAATAAGAATACAAGGTGAATTCAAAACATTAAAGGTGAATTAAAAAGAATTCAAAGCATTCAAAATAAGAATAGAAGGTGAAATAAAAAAAATAGTTCAAAGAATATAAAAATAATTCAAAAGAATTTAAAGAATACAATATGAATTCAAAAAATTAAAGGTGAGTTCAAAATAAAAAAGGCGAATTTAAAATAATTCAAAGAATTCAAGGTAAATTTAAAGAACTCAAGGTAAATTCAAGATGAATTCAACAAAATTCAACAAAATATTTCAAAAAATACAAAATAACTTCAAAAGAATTCAAAGAATACAAAATGAATTCAAAGAATTAAAGATAAACTCAAAAGAATTCAAAATAATTCAAGGTGAGTTAAAAAGAATTTAAAGAATTCAAGATGAATTCAAAGAATGCAAGATGAATTCAAAGAATTCAATGTGAATTTAAAGAATTAAGGGTACGTGATACATATGGTGTTACGAATTACCGACTGATTTTTTATTTATATTCAGCGAGTTTATTAAGAGAGTAATGCAAATATGTTGATAAAATTTGAGAAAATAATAAGAAATGTATCAAGGAATGGATGTTTGGTGTTTTCCAATTTATATTTTTTTAAAAAAGTTATCTTTGAAAACATTTTTCCAAAATAAATACTGAAACGCGCCAGACATCGATGTCTGAATATATTCTTTAATAATTTCCAAAATTTTAGTGTTATATTTGCATTTCTCTCCTAATAAATGGGGTCAATATAAATCAAATATAGGTCGGAAATTTGTTACGCCATTATAGAATAATTAAAAGAATATAAGACAAATTCAAAAGAATTTAAGAAAAAATCAAGCTGAATTCAAAGAATTCAAGGCGAATTCACGTAATTTAAAAACATCAAAACAATACAAAGGAATGTAAAGAATACAAAAGAATTCAGAGAATGCAAAAGAATTCAAAGAATACGAAGCAATTTAAAAAAATTTAGGGTGAATTCAAAAGAATAGTTCAAAAAATACAGGATAAACGTAAATGAATTCTAAGAATACGAGGTGAATTCAAAACGATAATTCAAAGAATACAAGATAAATTCAAAGTAATTAAAAGAATTCAAAAAAATTCAAAAGAATTCAATGTGAACCTAAAATAACAATTCAACGACTACATAATAAGTTCAAAAGCAGTCAAGTTGAATTAAAAGAATTCAAAATAATTTACAGAATGCAAGATGAATTCAAAGAATTCATCAAGCTGAATTCAACCAAATTCAAGGTAAATTCGAAAGAAATCAAAGGTTTCAAAAGATTTCAAATAATTAAAAAGAATTCAAAGTGAGTTCAAAGAATTCAAGGTGAATTCAAAGAATTGAAGTTGAATTCAAAGAATTCAATGTGTATTCAAAAGATTTAGTAGAATTCAAAAAATTCAAGGTGAATTAGAAAGAACTCAAAGCATTTAAAATAAGAAGAAAAGGTGTATTCAAAAAAATTATTCAAAGAATAAAAAATCAATTCAAAATAATTCAAAGAATACAAGATGAAATCGAAGAATAGAAGATGAATTCAAAGAATTCATGCCCAATTCAAAAGAATTCAAGGTGAATTAAAAATAATTCAAGGAATTCAAGGTGAATTGAAAGAATTCAAGGTGAGTTCAAAAGAATTCAGGAACAAGTGAACACCTGAATTCAGTAGTGGTTAACCCTTCGCTTAGAAATTAATTCCTCCAATATATATATATATATATATATATATATCTATATATACAGGTGTGACAAATATTACTAGTTGATTAATGAAAAATGAACGAAAATTGAAGGAAAATTAATTTTTAATATTAATCGGATCGTTTCAAATTTCATTTTCGAAAAAATATTGTTTTTTTCAGAAAATAAACAAGTTTTTTACTGTTGCAAGAATATGAAACTCTATTAAAACGAATCAAGTAATGTAAAATTTCGACTTATATTAAATTTTTATTATGATCTAAAACCATTCATCTTTTTTAGCATTTAAGTTCTTCAAAATTTAAAACTTTCGAACTTCAAAGCGTTCAAAACTTCGGACTGTGAAGTTTTCGAGCCCGTATAATGTGTTATGCTTCTCACTTTGAAATTAAATTGTGAATCACATATAGATTGTGGTAGATTAAATCTTGGAAACCTTCAAACTTTACAGTATTAAAAGTTTGAGATATATTGTAAACTAAATTTAGAAACTTTGGTAACAAGCAAGTTAACAAAGTAATCTAGATTTCGAAGTAGTATTCGAGATTGAGGAACTTATTTTTTTACATTAAGGAACTCCATATTTTGAGATATGAAAAATAGCTTTTGACAAAAAATAGATGGATTTTTTACAAGAAAAATTTAAATACAAAAGATGAAATATTACATTTGGATATTATTTGACTAATGGCTTTATAATATAATTAAAGGATGTATGGGTATAAATTTGTTGAAGTAATACAGTAATACAGGAATACAGTAATGCTAAAAGTAATTAAGATTCTTTTCAAAACATATCAAATTCAAAACTTTAGATCCCCAGTAGAATAACGTTTATATGTAAACGTGAAATGGATGGTCTCGATAAGTAACTTAGGGATTATTTCAGTCTAAGTTTTAGCGATAAATCACTCTTCTCGTGATTCCCTGAGAAACTTTGTTATACGCTCTGGATTTCTTAGAATGGAATAATTAATGTGGGTGGGATTGGTGCGGGTATTGTCGCGCAAAACATTAATTTCCCATGACTATCGATGTTCTGTAAATAAAATAAGATTTTAGCCCACAATTATTTTAATAGAAATGTCAAATTGTCTCATCAAAATAAAAAATTATATTATACTATAGGTAGCCAATCAGTCAAGAAAATTAAAAAATTTTTCTCCAGAAAATTAAAAAAATCATGTCAAGTAGAATAAGAAGTGAAAAAAAATGATGCTTGCCAAGACACTTTTCCCGCGGCTATCCAGGATGTGCAGAGATCGGCAGAAATCCCGGCCACCCACCGGACATGGGGTGTCTATCGCCCACTCGTTACACATCTGTTAGAATAATGCATAGTCGTTAGTAATATATTGTCAAAAAACAGAAGAGGAAAAATTTAGATTAGGCAAAATGTTGAGAAAACATTGTTTCTATGCAAAAACTCTATGAAAAATAACTCATATATAAAAATTGTTAAATAAATGTGGCTTAGGGTGTTTCAAACAAAATTTTGTTTTGAAATTTTTATCACCATTGATCGTTTTCTTGTGAGGTTCTCAAAAAGAGCGAACACGTATTTTTTTTTAAAATCGTTTTTTAAAATTTTTTAAATCTGATGTCAGATTTGGATTCAGCGACCTCGAAATAATATAATATGAAATTGTCATATTATTCTGGAAACTTTTATTTTTGGTGCATTGATTTTTTAAAAATCTAACTTTTTTTTTACAGAAATTGAGATTTTAATATCAATAAATAATTTGAGTAACTCTGCACAAGTCAAATTAATCAAAATTTCGGTATAGTTTCTTAAACATTAAAAATTTGTAATTAAAAGTGTTTTTAACCTTGTTGGACCTATATTTTATTTTTAAAAAACAATTGAAGTCTACCTTATTTGAGAATGACAGTACAGAGCCAAAAAATTCCATATCTTCATGATTTGTCATAATTTTGAGGTGAAAAGTTCCATTTTGAAAATCCATAATTTATTATAGAACACTCGGAAAGTTTTAAGGCTTAAATCTTTCATAAATGATCTAATTATTTTATTCGGAAACAGATTTAAAAAGTTGTTTTTCGAGATCGGTTGATTTCTTTAGGAACGTGCATCTTAAAAATAAAATTTTCAACACAATTCGATTGTGTTATGTCTGTTATGAATGAAAAAATATTTAACACAATTCGATTTAATTGTAGTTGTGTATATTAAGGTTACCGGGGTCGCTGAATTCAAATCTGATATCAGATTTTCAAAATTAAAAATGGCGGATCCAATATGGCAGACCAAAGTTTTCAAAAATTGACAAAATTAGCAAATATGTTTGGATCTTGATAAAATTGGCCATATTTAGGTTCTTGAGATTGACGAATCCAAATCTGGTATCAGATTTTCAAAATTTAAAATAGCGGATTCAATATGGCGGACCAAAATTTGTAAAAATGGTTAAAAACTTAATAAAATTGGTCATATTTAGGTTTTTGAGGCTACTGAATCCAGATTTGATACCAGATTTGGATTCAACGATCCCGAAAACCTAAATGTGACCAATTCTATTAAGATCCATGCATTTTTGCTAACTTCTGTAATTTTTGGAAATGTGGACCACCATTTTGAATTTTTTAAATCTGATGTCAGATTTTGATTCAGCGACCTCGAAATAATATAATATGAAATTGTCATATTATTCTGGAAACTTTTATTTTTGGTGCATTTTTGACATGAAAAGTTCATTTTCGCCTGTCTACGAAGGGGTTAAGAGAGAAATGCAAATATAATTTTGAAACTTTGGATAATAATAAAGAAAATATCAAGGCGCGTTTCAGTTTTTATTTAAAAAAAGGATTATTTTTGAAAAATTTTTCTTTCAGAATAAAATTAAAGACTTTCAATGCATAATTTTCTTAAATTTGGGCTGGTATTTAGTTGATAAAAAGCAATACAATCAAATCAAGCAATCATTTTCAAACAAAAAATGTCCTCATCTAGAATTTTTTGAATTTTGAATTTTTGCGTTTATAATTAAAACTTTTTTTCAATTTTAGGAATGCAGCA
This sequence comes from Euceroptres primus, assembly GCA_037177015.1. Lineage (NCBI taxonomy): Eukaryota > Metazoa > Arthropoda > Insecta > Hymenoptera > Figitidae > Euceroptres > Euceroptres primus. Next base: position 8,359 of record JBAGKK010051125.1, read on the forward strand.
ATATTATAAAAACCAAATTTATTCGTTTTGACGAGACGAATGAATTGACCTATTGCAAAACCTTTCATACCTATATTTATAATATTATATATATAAAATTAAAATTATTTTTAAGTTTGTATCAGAGAAAGTTTCTTAATTTTGGAAATATATAGCAGTATTATAATCACCTTTATTCCATTTGAGGAGACGAATCGATTGACCTATTTAGAAACCTTTTATGTCTAAATATATTTATAATAGATAAAATAAAAAAATATAATAATAGACAATAATATATAGTTTCAAAAATGATTTTCGTGGATATTTATTGGTTATTACTTGTTCTTTAGCTTTCTTCTGAGAGAGGATCGTTATAAATAATAATTAATTATTTAAACAATTACTTTTGATAATTTTCAATAATTATTATATCATTTTAACTAGAGGGTCAGAAAAATTGAATAATGTAGGAAAAACCGCAATTTTCTAGCTTTATTCTAAGAAAAAATAGTTATAAACTTGAAAAATTTTTAAAACTGAAAAATTTGGAAAAGTCAAATTTCAAGATCTTGAATTCACATCTTTTTTTTAAAAAAAGAAAAACTCGCATTTTTTTTCTCCAATAAAATTATTTTTAAATGCATCTTGAAGAATTTGAAAAATAAAAATTTGATTTAATACATCAAAATATTATTTCGTCGGAGGAGGAAATATATGGGTCATTTTTTTAATAGAAGCACAATTTGTGGTAGTAGAACTTTGAAAATATTTAAAACCGCTACATTATTATTTAAAAAAACGACCCATATTTTTCCTTCATCGATAAAATAATACATATTTTGATGTGGTAAATCAAATTTTCATTTTTCAAATATCTTAAGCTGCATCTAAAAGTTATTTTATCGGAGAAAGAAAAAATACGATCTTTTTTTCAAAAAGATATGAATTTTGGGGGCAAGACCTTAAGATTTTTTTAAATCTTGAAATTTGACTTTTTTAAATATTGCAGTTTTAAATATTTTTAAAGTTCTACTGCCAGAAATTGTGCTCCTATTAAAAAAAGGCCCCTATTTCTTAATTTTTCGATACAACAACATTCTCATGTGTTAAATTAAAATTTTATTTTTCAAAGACCTTCAGAAACCTCTGAAAATTATTGTATTGAAAAAAGAAAAAATACGCGTTAATTTTTTTTTAGGAAAGAATTTTTTCAGGGGGTAAGATCTTAAAATTTAGTTAAACCGATGGAGTTGAGTTTTCCAAATATAACAGTTTTAAACATTTTGAAAGTTTTATCTTCAGAAAATGTGCTCTTATTAAAAAAAATTTACCCCTATTTCTTACTATTTCAATAAAACAATATTTTCATGCGTTAATTTAAATTTTTTTAGGCGACTAAGAACCACTAATAATCGAGAAATGAATTCTCCGAGTGGTAACAAAGTCTGGGGCTTAATGTCTCTGTTTGAAATATTTTTATCAGTTGAGTGCGTTGTCTCTAAAGAGCCGAGAATTAAGGTTGGGAGATTTGCATGTTTATTCGGAGTCATTGATTGTATTGCTTTTCTATTCATGATGTGATTTATGGAGATATGTAAATGTCTAGTCTGATAAAAATATTTCAAACAGCTTTGTTACCACTCGGAGAATCCATTTCTCGATTATTAGTGGTTCTTAGTCGCCTAAAAATATTAAGATCTGGCACTATGATCTGTATT
>JBAGKK010051136.1:0-10057 GCA_037177015.1 Euceroptres primus
GAGAAGGAAGGGGATTTGGTTGGTTGCCTTCTCATTTTTCTTTCCTCTTTTTTATTTTTGTGGGTTCTTTTTGTTGAACCTTTTTTTTATTTATAAAGGAAAATTTTATGATTTTTACATGTTGATTGAAAATTGTCATGGGGCTTTTTTATAGAACTCTTGGGGAGAGGGCATAACTCTAATCAGAACTCCTGGAACTCTAAAAATTTTCAAATTGAAAATTTTTATGAATCTTTGAAGTCCTATAGGTTTTTGGATTTTGAGTTGATCAGAAAATGGTATAAGGCTTTTCTGTAAAACTCTTCGGAGGGGAAACAGAACTCCTGGAACTTTTGACGAAATTTCCTACGATATTACAATTTTCAAAATGCTGTAACTTCTGGTATTTTGAATTTTTTGAAATTTCTCTTTTATAGAACTCCAGAACTCTTTTAACAAAAAAATAAAAATTGATTTCCAAAAAGTTGGTCAGGTATTTTTTTCGAAAATTTGTTGTCCGTCGAAATTCGCCGGAACTATTATTGAAAATAGTCAGGAACTAGAACTATCCTAAATCTTGCTCACCTCGCTCCTCTCGCGCCCCTCGAAAGTGATGGGGAGCGTGAAATTAGTCCTCCATTTTGAAAAATTTATGTTTTGAGCCGTTAAACCTCAGAACTATTGCTATAACCTATCAGGAACTCTAGAACTATTATTGAAGAGGGACTCAGAACTCTAAACAATAAATCGATTTTTTAATAGCGGGAGGCTAACTTCAAAGGGATTATGATTTGTTTAAATTACAAATATTAAAATTTATTTGCTTCTGTATTTAGAAAAGAACGGGTTTGTCAAAGAGACAAAAATTAAAGGCTTTTATCTTCAAAGATGCAAATAAACTTGAAAGCTAGAAATTTCTGTTTCAAATTTCGAAAAGAGCTAAATTAGAAAATATATTATTAAAATGGAAAATATCCAATGTTTAAATTCAAGATTTAAAAAGTTTTTAATCCAACATGACTATTCGTAAATAAATTCGCAAAATCCAAAAGATGAAACTAAAAAAGGTTCTGTTTTTAGGAGAACAGGAGCACTACTCCGTGTCCAAGAGGTCCAGTAGTTTCCCTGGATATGTTACGGAGTGTTAAGTTGCGTTCTGCTAGACGTAGGCCTAGCGATCAAAACACCAGGTCACCCAGGAGTCAATCTACCTTTTTAAGAAGTCGGGTAAACTCCAGTCTCAAAATGTCTCCAATCTCCACTGGGTCGGAAAGTTCACTGAGTAGGATCCTAAAACAAGTAGACATAAATAGACCAGAGACAAATAAAACCTTCACGTGCCCAACGCAAAGCGATTCCGATCTCTCCAAGACCAGTCCCAAGGCTCTAAACGCGCTCAAACTCAACGGGTCGAATTCCCTGGTCGCTAGAGATTTTGCCTAACTCCACAAAAAAAAAAAACTTACAGTGCCAATTTGACTCAGGTTGAGAACCTGGAAAATTTTCAAATCGACGTTTTTAGATAAAGATATTTAGAAGAAAGAAATATTTATTCTTTGTGAAGTCGACTTTACGCGGAACGAAATATGAAGACACAATCAATAAGGACGTATTTAATAGACAGTTGTATTCACTTTATTCCTCCACGTGTGCCTTTACAGTAAAAGTTGTTTTTCGGTGATTGACTAATACAGACCTAATTCCTCGTGAATTTCAATTACGATTTGCTTCCTCTAGAGATCCGCGAAATTGCGCAGTTTTTGTGCTAAAACACATTAAGAATCTCCTACCTTTCGCCCTTTCTCTCTTGCTCTCTCTATGTTTTGAATTTGTAATCTCATGCACTCGTCATTCGCGTTTTCTTCGATTTTTTTTTGTTATATTTTTGTCTGGTATAATTGTACAATCATCGGTTTTTTCCTTGTCCTATTGCAAAAGATTCGCTTAATTAATCTCGCTTGACTCCTTATGCAATTAAAATTATTAATATTCTTACTTGTAACATTATCAATATTACTTTAATGTTATTCTTTGTAATATATTTTCTTTATGTAATTATCGATATTACTGATATAATACTTAAATGCAGGGGCACGCGACACACCAGTTTCAACGTGAATTGCATTTTCTACGCCTCGACTCGCCTCTTCGCATGCTCGTTTCCCTAGCCAAGTCGCGCATTGATCTCAGTCTCAAAATTTTCAAATTCGCAGATGAAAATCACGAGTTCAATCCGAGCTTAAAATCAGGACGAGATATGTTCTTACCATAGATTAAAGAACATTCATTTTAATTTATTTTAATTGCCTTAACTATTTTATTAAACTCGATTATTTTAATTAACTTGAGCATGCGCAGGAGGCGATTCTTGCTGTTTGTACGTGTACACCAAGTCAAAATTCCAAGTTTGAATCAAATATATCGAGTCTCTCAATGTGTCAGATAAATTGTCAATTCCGCACTTCTGTCGAAGCGAATCGAACGTTCGACGCTTTTGCGTTAGTCGCGATAAAAAATCGATTGATTTCGTAGAAAAGGAAACTACAGTATTGTCTCAATTGAAAATCCTCGTAAGCGTAAATGCTCGCATTTTTTAAGAAAGAATATTCGCAGATCTTAATCAGTAAAGAATGTTGAAGAAGAGAGAACAAACCAGAGTACAGAGAGCCATTTATTCTGTCATTTCTCGTACCACATCTACCGATACAGTTTACATAAACGATGTATGCAAACGTACATTCTCGTTACAGGTCGACTAACTCGCTAGGTTTTGGTATCAATACAATTCTACAGAAGTTGAGTCTCAACGACAAAAGGTTCCTGGCAATTTAACTCGATTTGAACGAAGCAATTTTGTATCTTCCTTAGCTCTTATTTTTTCAGATTACTGTATGTACTTTCTTCTACGAAAAATTGCTAAAAAAAAAACAACTATTTAAAAGTCAGTCCAGTCACTTCTTCTCATTCCCTGTCTCGGTCTTGTGCAAACTTGCGTCAGTGGCCGAATCCCAGTAAAATATTACTCCAACGGCGGTGAAACATGGATGTGAAGCAAAATACAATAACCTGAAATTAAGCAGCAGGAAGACTATCCCATGGAAAAAATGTATTCTTTTTATTTATTATTATTTTTTTTTTTTTTGAAAATGTGCCGTTGATCCAACTCCGGAAAGAGTGGAAGTGAAAAGAAATTACACGTCGGGAAGCCGATCGTAGGTGTGATACGCTTTTTTTTGTTTAATCGCATCTTCGGAAATACTGGTGATAAAGTACTGACGATCTACGCAAATTATTATTTTCAAAAAAGAATTATGCGAATCGACGTCAAACGTGATCGTTTCTCTGCAGCAGAATACTTGCACTAATTTTTATATAGCTCATCAAGGTTCTAAAATTACATTAGAGGTATTTACCATAAGAAAAAAAAAAACGTTGAATCGATGATGTCGTATAGACGTATAACGTTCGATAACTCCCACTGATTCAGCTGGAATAAAGAATTATCCGAGGATTATACCTCATAAATAAGAAATGCAGCCATTCAGGAATTTCAATTCGGGTATACGCGTTGCAAATCCTCCGATGCGTAAATCGATAATCGAAAATCGCCTCACTAAATGCTTGCAATCTCACTATTTCGCAGGGTGCGTGTCGTTTATTACTTGATTTTTTTTCTTGTTGCGTGCTCCATAACTCAACATGTATGATTGGATGATTTTGGAGTAACCGTACGTGCGTACATAGGGTCACGCAATTGCTAAAGACCTCCCCTCCCCACCCGATCTCCCACCTGCTGAATTGTTTTCTTTTGCTTAAACGTTATTAAGAGTTTTTTCTTGTGTTTCATTTGTATGCGCAAATAACACTCACTGCAACTAGAGTTACGATACATCCTGATCTTCCACGTCCTGCAACTGTTCTTTCTGTTCACCTTCACCTGTTGAATAATAAAAAAAAAAAAAAGATTAATAACCAGTCTCTCTAATGCAATTGAAAAAAAATGTTCAAAAATTTCTCAACGGATCGTTGGAAGTCTTTTAATTAAGAACGTATTCCGAGTCGAAAATTCAAAGTATTTCAGACTTAAAACCGTTGAAATCTGAGTCTTCAAATCTGTGAGAATTTAAAAAAAAAAACAATTGATTTTATGAGTTTTAGATTTTAGGAATTGTGGATGTTTACCTTTATAGCTGTATAGAATAATCTATGGATATTTAGGGGATGGGATAGGATTCTTACTAAGGTTGAGAATCAATGGCAATAGGTGCAGTGCGATCTCCCTGAAGAATCGGTACTTCAGCTTCTGACTCTAAATCACAAAACTTTTCTATATGCGAAATTCGATGCTGATACCTCTAAAAATTATTTTTTTGCCCCGTTCATCCAAAAAAAAAACTAAAGAAATTTTATTGTTTTGTGAAGTTGAGGAACTTTAAACTTTGTTTCTACATTGTGAAATCGAGGAATGTCCCACTGCAAAGGTCTCTATATTTTAATCAATCTGCAAAGTTAATCCATTTTACTTGATCTAAGGTCGTTGTGATCTATTTTTAAATAAATCCCAGATTACATTTTGGGCAGTAATTAATTACATTACTTTTTTAAAAAAATATGTAGATCCCAACGACTTTAGATGAAATAAAATAAATTAACCCTGCAGGAAAAGAATGTTTTTTGATATAGATTTTCAGAAAAACTAACCATCTCCCTGCATGTCCGAGGTCCATAAGGTGAGATTGTCCCTGAGCAATTGCATGATAAGGGTGGAATCCTTATAACTCTCTTCGGAAAGGGTGTCTAGTTCTGCGATCGCATCGTCGAAGGCAGCCTTTGCTAGGCGACACGCTCTGTCGGGACTGTTTAGGATTTCGTAATAGAACACGGAGAAATTGAGTGCTAGTCCTAGACGAATTGGATGAGTCGGTGGCAGATCCGTCATCGCGATGTCGCTCGCTGCTTTGTAAGCCACAAGAGAATTCTCCGCAGCATCTTTCCTGTCATTGCCGATCGCGAACTCGGCCAGATAACGGTGGTAATCTCCCTTCCTGTTTTCAAAATAAAATCAAACAGTTTTAATAAAATAATCAAATTGATTATTTGGTGAAATACTTAAATTTTGTAATAGAAAACTTTGGATTCGCCAGTTATAAAATAATCAAATCGAGACTCTGATGAAATACTTATATTTTGTAATACAAAACTTTGGATTCGCCCGTTATAAAATAATCAAATCGAGACTCTTTGACGAAATACTTACATTTTGTAATAGAAAACTTTGGATTCGCCCGTTGACGCACAGGGGATTAAGTGCTTCTCCAAAACTCCGAGAATGTCAGCACAGATATCTCTGAGTTCCTTTTCCACCTGGGATCGGTACTGCCGAATCATCTCCAACTTTTCCTCCGCTCCTTTGTTCTCCTCTTTCTGTTCGATACTCGAAATTATTCGCCATGATGCTCTTCTCGCACCGATTACATTTTTGTACGCCACTGATAATAAATTCCTCTCCTCCACGGTCAATTCTACGTCCAGCGACGCAACCTTCTTCATCGCCTCTACCATTTCTAGAAAAAGGATTTTTATCGGTCAATTTCCGACGCAAGATCAAAATATTTTACCTTTTAACTCATATTGCCCCCATTTTTCAAAATAATATCATTTTGGTGACAATTTTGCTATTTCTGGCATGAAATTACTTACATAGAATATAGAAATTTTGAATTATATATAGAATATAGAAATTTTGAATTATACAAAGAATATAGAAATTTTGAATTATATATAGAATATAGAAATTTTGAATTATACATGGAATATAGAAATTTTGAATTATATATAGAATATAGAAATTTTGAATTATATATAGAACATAAAAATAGAACATAGAAACTTTTTGCATGTTGGAAAGTGCAAAGCCGAGAGAGTGCAGGCAAAAGGAATCTTGCAACCCTTCCTCTGATCGAAGAATAAAAATAGCCATGAAAATGTTATGTTCAATGTGCAATTCACATTATACCCCATGAAATTCTTTATATGTATAAAGTGCTTTTTTGAATTCAAGCTTTATTACTTAATTACACCTTGACGCTTAGAATTCGAGATAGTTTCTGCTGAGCACTGCACAATGTTTGGACAAACTTTGAGTTTGGCTGATGTAATTATCGTTGAATTTACTCTCTAGTTTATAATTCTCTCTGCAAATGACCTTAAGCAAATGAGGTAGGAAAGGAAACTAAATTAAACGAAATATCCAAAAAGCTTGTCCCTTTGTTTTATAATCGGATTTTAATTTTAAAAGCTCTGAAAATTTTAATCCACTACGAAAATATATATCCTAAAATAACATTCTAAAATATTAATTGAAATTAAAATTGATTGAAATATTAATTGAAAAATTTGAAAATATTAATTGAAACATTATTGAAATTATTTGAATGAATTCTCGAAATAATTAGGCACAAAAATTATTAATTGACTTTGTAAGTGTACAGAATAAAAAACTAATTATTTCTTAATTTATGAAAATGGCGGATGTGTCTTTCAAAGCAAAAAATATATTTTATTTTAAGGGAGTTCAGGTGGAAGCTTTTTTTTTTAAATGGTATAAATGATATTTTGGAAAAGGATAAAAAAGGAATGGTAATTTATGAAATTTAAATAACATCAATGAAAATTAGTGTAAATCGAGTATAGAAAGCTTAAGAGTACAGGAACAGAGGATAGCGGACGCAGATCAATACTTTCCTTCAGCTATGACCTCCCTCTTCTCTCACCCTCTAACCGAGCTCACCCTTCGCCTGCTTTTGCAACCCTCAAATTTAAACCCCTTCTCTTCACACCTTCCACCACGATTATACAAATTGTAATAATTGTCTCGTTAACTTATCTCTTATTAATAAATAGCACAGCAAAAATACAAATCATAACCATTATCATTTACCGCATGCCTACGTGATAGATGATATTTCAACTGAATTTTTCTCTAACTTCCTGAATTTTATCATAAACATTATTCCCAATTTATTTCGATTTTTCTCATTATTTCATTTTCTAAAGAATATTTTACAAATTCAATTTTCAGGAATGCAAAACTTCTCTTACTAAAACTGAAAATTTCGCGTTTTTTCGGCGACAAATTCTAAAAAATCAGATTTAGAGAATCTTGCCTTGTGCAATTAGTGTTTAAAGTCTTTTCAACAATACTTCACACCTGAATTACGAAATCTTTTATCAATTTCCTTTTTAAAAAAATGAAAAGTACAAAACAATTAATTTGGGCAATCGGATGACGTAGAAAGATTAGAAAGGAGAAGTGGGAGTAGGAACTCGTGTAAAAGAGGAATGTTGGTGTGGGTTTTTTGCAGTGTACCTTACAGCGTAGATAATGTGACAGTCGTTTAAAAATTATGTGCCAGTCACGTGACGCAGTAAAATACACTGAAATCGGCCGTGCCATTAGGAATGCAAAAGAAATAAGGAGCGATGGCGAAAGAATCGACATATGGATTAATTTACGTAAAAAGTGGGACTGGAGCGCGTCGTTTTCGCGAAAGTAAGAATCGGAAATTACTGAGGAGAATTTTTCGGAAAGCCGATTTCTTTAACACATTCAAGGCCAGGGGCTGTAAGAGAGCACGTTACTACGTAGGTAGGTACGTAGTATGCTGGCGATCGGTGGGTGTCTTGTCTATGCGTCATTTCAACGCGAAAAGACCGACTTGATAGGTTCATGGGGTCCGGTTCAACACGCTTAGCAACGCTTATTTTGAGATGCGCCCGTCTTTCTAGGCGTTTTTCGAAGTAAGAAAACTAAATTTACCCGAAAACGATGGGAAAAGATTTGAAAGCCCGGGTGAAAGGAAAATCTCCAGTTAAGCCTGGAAAAAGGGAGGGTCGCCTTGAAAGGCGAAGCACTGACCGGCATCCGATCAGTCAAATTTGACGTTTCATTTCGATTTTTGACAGATTCCACAATCCTGGGGTTGCAAAAGGTCTTAAAAACCCAGAAAGATAAAAATCGAGGTAAGAGGTTGCCAAGAAGCGTTGAACGGGACACTTTTACGGCCAAGTAGGTACACACCGATTTCGGAGTTCAAGGAGCGGTAGGGGCCAGTTTTCCCAAAAAATATCTACTCACCATCGTAGCGCTCCGCCTGCTCAGCCAGCTTTGCCTTGTAAACGTTATCCTCCCGTTCCGACATCGTGGATGCACACGGATTTTTCACGGATAGAAACGGTTGAGATATGAAAATTCGCACCAGTAAACGCGTTTAACCGAAACACAGTCACCTCGTCAGATAGCCGCTCGCAAACTGCCAAAGATGGCGGCGCCCGCCGAAAGCAGTCCCTCGCGCAGACGCTTCACTCTCAGTATTACTACGCGTGACGTCATCAAAATTATGCGCGCGCAATTTAAATATTCTGGGTATTTGATTAATGGATTTTTGATTTTTGAGAAAGGGAAATTTTTGGAGGAGAAAAGAGACAATCAGTGTGGAATTCGCGTTAAGATTATTCAGTTTTCTCTGATTGGTTCTTTCAACTTGGCAAAATCAATTAACAATTGTTTTTTTTATTGCAAAATTCTGAATTTTGAGCGGCTAACAATTAATCCAGTAAATGAATTTCTGTAGTTATTCGAAATTTGAATTCAAAAATTTTAATGTTAGCATTTTGGAAGAGTATTTTTTTAATTTTGGAGTAAAAGATTCGATTTTTAAAAAGGTTTATTTGAATTATTTCTTTTAAATTAAAATGATGTTATTTGAGAAACATACAGCTTTGAACATTTTAATAATTATTTGAAATTATTATTCTTATTTTTCCATACACTCTTATTAAGAATTTTAAACCCTTTTAATACTAAAATTTTTAATTTTAATTGAATTTTACTTCTGGGAAAACTTTTATAATATTTGAAATGAAAATTTCCACGTTAACATCTCCAATAAAAAGTAAGTAATTAATCCATTACGATTCCCGTTTTTTTACATCTTTTTTACGTAAACAATAATTGATTTGAATAAAAAAAATCGCCCAACGTGGGGCTCGAACCCACGACCCTGAGATTAAGAGTCTCATGCTCTACCGACTGAGCTAGCCGGGCAGTTAAAAAATGTTGCAATAAATCCGAGGTGCCTTTACTGCCCCTATTTTTAATTTTTCCAAACAAATTATATTAAAAATACAATTTTTTGCCCTAAGTATTTCTAGATAGTACTCAATTATCCATATTTATCTTCAAATACACATGGAAATACTTTGACAATGCTTAAATAAAAATTTGTACACCCTGTAAAATTTCTAAACAAAATCTGATATAAACAATGCCGTACTTGTCTTTTTAAGACCCGTTCATAAATTTGAGAAAACGCCTAAATTCCAGCCTATAAAACGATTTTCTACCTTCAACTTTTTCTCTACAAATCAACAAAGAAATCTTTGACAAGAAAATGCTGCTTTAAAAAAAATTATTATAAACAATCAAAAACAAGTGCTCTTTAGAAAGAGGATTCCTCTCCCTGAGTCTCCTATATTGTTATGCTCCTGAGCTCTGTTATTTCAGAAAATTTCTGAGTCCAAAATAATCGATCGTTTTCCCCCAAATTTGTAAAAAAAACCTTAAAAATTGACAGTTAGTCGGAGGAAACTTGGAGTCATCTGTAAAATCTTTTAATTGACTTTTGAATGCCATATCAAAGATTTGGCCATATTTTTTACAGAACACCGAGTAGATTCACATTTTGTCTGGGAAGACTTCTGAGTTGCGCATGATCCAACAAACCAAGGTCCCGCCATTCGGGTGCTGAAATACGTTCGACTCCGCGTTTCCCGACTACCCCCACCATACTCTCTGTGTTGGCGCGAACGGGGAACGCCATTCAAACTCAAAGTTGTGTTTGCCGTCACGTCATCGTCTACGTGGATCACGGTTCACGACGGTAGATAATTTTTAGAGTTTCTGCGGGTATTAATTATTCAGCATTTTAGATTAAAAGATTTAAAGAGTGAACATTTGAAGAAGGTTTAAGAGATACAAATAAAAAGGTAAGTGTAGTAAAAGTAAATCCTCACAGCT
>JBAGKK010051147.1:0-28350 GCA_037177015.1 Euceroptres primus
TCTACAGTTAAATTACATAATTTACCTATAGGTTGTAAAATACTATTATCGTAAGTTTTTAATTTTCTTTCGGTTTTCTACAAGTTTTACATTTTTAAAAAATTTATATTACAACTGTTCAGAAATTACTGTTGCGTAAGTACCTGTATCAATTTCCATTTTCATAACAATTACATTTACCAAAAAACGTCATTTTTTACGTTAATTATTATTTTAAATGGAAAATCATTCTTTTATACTACCAATCACTTATTAAACTCACAATTTTTCAAGTCAAATATACATTACCTACATTAGTAAATATGCATTTCCACTAAACGGCATTAGCTTTTTGCCCTATTTGATGTCCAATTCCTCCTCAATTGCTAAAAGTAGGAAAAATGTATGAGAAGGGAAATTATGTTTTAACATTTTTATAGTTTTTGATGTAATCTACCAAGGGGTTTTTAATCAATTTGCAGAATTAATTGCTAAAAGGAGGAGAAATGTGTGAGAAGGGAAATTATGTTTTAAAATTTTTACAGCTTTGATGTAATTTTCTTTTAATCAACCATGTTCATTGAACAGCTTATACATTGTTTGAACCTTTTTAAACTTTTTAATATAATTTTCTTGTAACCAACTCAATATGAATTCGAGTGCCTGCCACTCGAAATCGGTGGCGAAATATCGCCTGTCAATCAAAAACCGGTGAAAGAAAGTGCATAACTTGCCTCATCGTAATCCGCACGAAACAATTTTTTTATAACACATGCATGATTTCACCCCTTTTTCATGCCTATTAAGCGGGGCTAAACCTCTACTTTTCACTCCCTAGGAAGTAAAAAGTACTTTTTACTCCCTAGGGAGTAAAAATTGATGTCATATATAAATAATGAAAAATTATACATCTGTAAGCTCGCATTTTGCGCTAATCAGCCCTCACCGTAAAAGCTCTTAAGAAATTTTGGTTGCCTCACACGAGTCGAGAAATTGCCTCTCTCCTTGTCACGTACTGCATTTTTCCCAACAACCGGGCTGAAAGTTCGACTTTTGTTTATTATATGGGCAATGGATTAGTTGCATAACTGGACGGCTAACTAAAGTCAGAAAGCCATAGAAAGGCATACAATCAAAAATATGGAGCATAAGTGTGTTTTTAACGTAGATTGGAAATTTATGAAATTTATGGTGATTTATGAAATTTACGAAAATTTGTGGAAATTTATGAAATTTATGTTAATGTATTAAATTTGTGGAAATTTACGGTAATTTACGGAAATTTATGAAAAGTTACCGGTAACTTTTGATAAAAGTTCTGCTGAACGCATGCGCAATAGCTCGGGATGCTAAACTCGAAGTCATCGCTCATTGGACGATCTCACGAAAGAAGAACTCAAATTTGGTTTCTTCCCTAGGGAGGTAAAGTGATGACCTAGCAGGAAGTAAGTAAATACGTCTGAAATTGGTCACTTTCGAAGCGCTATACAGCCGTAGGAAGTCGAACTTTTAAACGGGGCGTTGTGCAAAATTTTTTCCTGCGTATTACGATGAGGCGAGTTATGCACTTTTTTTTTACCGGTTTTTTATTGGCAGGCGACATTTCGCAACCGATTTCGAGTGGCAGGCACTCGAATTCATATTAAGTAATGTTTTTAGCATCTGTGTGCGAAATTTCATCCGGATCGCGATGAGCACAGTTATCGTTTTCAAAATACAACTTTAAAATTTTTTTATAAACAAACGTAACCGATCTGAGCAGGTAGGCACGCGATTTCATATTGTACATTAACAGGGCTATTTTCTGTAATTTTTGCAGCCGGGATGAAATAAGCCCGACCTTAGTGTCGCTGACTCTCGGCCTATTAATAAGCCTAGCAGTATTTTCGGAAATGTTTGATATCGACTAGGTATCACGGAATGTGGTAATAGTTGAGACAATTAATTTAGATTTTAGTGAAACAGCATTCTAAGTAAATACCAGTTGATTAATAGAAATTAATTGACATTCTGAACTTTAGTTTTGATTCCGAATGTAACGTCTAAAATTTTTCTATTTTTGACAGTTAGTATTCAATAAATGACAATTTAGTTTCAATATCAGTTACTAATTAATCTAAAATACCATTTTTTATTTCTAAGTTGAGATTCATAAATTCTAGCACACACTTTAATGCAACTTTCGTGATATTTATTATTATTCTAAGTAGTCGTGAAAATACTACTAGCATCTTCAAGTAGTTTCTTCCCGTAAGAGATATTGTCTGACTTTCACAGAATATGAACCAAGATGTGTGCTTTTATAAGGGTTCCTGCTTAAATAAATAATTCAGAACTGTTAATAATTTATATTTTATTAATTTCTTTATTTAAGAAACAATTACAACATAATTTTATTTAATAAATAGCTTTTATTGACAAAGTTTTCTCACTATTAGTGCTCTTCTATCGAAGTCCATATTTTTATGAATCATTTCTAAGATTTTTTCTTCTTATACCTAAAATGATTCACATCATTTTGCAGATAGTATATTATTAATTTTTTGGCAGGAAAAAGGAGATTTACTTTCAATTCGGTGAATCTGTGATGCGCAAAACGAAATTGGTTCCTTATCCAAATATAGTTACACTGTAATTTTTATACATACGATATGATTTATCTATTGAGTGTTTCGTCAAATCCAGTTCTAAATATATTACGAAACCAATGGTTATCCCAATTAAGACAAAGTACAGTTTCACGTAATAAAAATTATATTGTACTGGGTATCGAGACTAGTTGCGATGACACTGGGTGTGGTATTGTAGATTCTAAAGGAAGGGTATTAGGAAACGCTCTTTATTCTCAGCAGATGTTGCATTCCAAGTAAGTGAATTTTATCCTACACTCAGGGTTCACCATCTTTCACCTATTCTTTTATCATTCTACTTTTTGCTTTCTCATAGAGAAAACTTTGTAATGGTTATATTTTTGAAAATTTTTAAATTCGTTTAATTAAACGTTCGTCAGTTGATAAATATCTAATACAATGTTGTGAACAATTTTCCAGATCTGTGTGCGCGCGGGAGAGAGAGTGTGTGTCACACTCATCGATATAATAGATCTGAAAGAAATAATTCGTCAATACACACAGAATTCTGGTTAATCAAACCGTAATGTATTGCTGGCTCAGATACTGCCATACGAATTGCGTAGTTCACTCACACCTGTATTTTTGAATTAATATTTCTGCGAAAGGCATATTTTTTCATAACACCTACATTGAAAATTCGACTTTCGATGCCTGTACAGCGGAGCAAAAGTAGCAGTTTCAACCCTAGGGTTAAAAGTAATAAACAGCTGACAGAAATTGCTTAGCGACGGAGTCACATCACGAATTGCAGTTTCTATCAGCTGTTTTTTTACTCCTAACCCTACGGTTGAAACTGCTACTTACGCCTCGCTGTACAAGCAGCGAGTCGAATTTTCAATTTAGGTGTTATGAAAAGTTGTATACGTGACTTGAGGAGAAGCAACGATGTTGCTAGTTACGTAATATACTATTAATATATGTAGATACTGGGCGCGCGCACCAACCCTCCGGTTGACGGTTTCATGTTTACCTGAAATTAAAAATCATATAATTTTGGTTTTTAGCCAATTTCACTGAAGTATATTTTTTTACTTTTATAATTATTTTTTATCTTTTAAAGTTAAATTTTTAATTTCGATGATATTGAAATTAACAACGCTGGCGTGTAATGTGCGCTCATGTAATTGTAGCTTTTAACGTTTCAGACAATACCATTGTCTAATATGGGGCATTATTTCTCAACTGTTCCAACCCAAAAATCAATCGGGCTCGATCAAACTTAAATTTGGGTAAAATGCAGTTCTATTGGATGGTAGCTCCTGGAAAGAAAATTTTGTCGATAGGACACATCTTTAAAGGGTGTCAATGGAAAACGATGTAAGGAACGTTTTTCCGAAAATGGGTTTTATTGCTAGAAAATTCTTAAAAAATCAAAAACCTATCGTGTACATCACTTGGAAAATGGCCGCATGGCTCCGAAATTTTTCTAAGTCCAAACTCCCAATTTACCCGTCACTAAGGGCCACCTATTTAACTTTGAGGTTTTGCGTTTAGACAAGACTTACCAAATAGATGGGATCTGTAAAGATCCCTGAGTCTGTAGAATTATGTGAGATGTCCATTTTTTAAAATAGGACAGCGATTTCGACGGAAAACAATTATTTCTGAAGTCCAGAATTCAATGAAAGCAGGCGATAAATTTAGAAAGAGAGAGAGAGAGAATAGATGCAAAAGCCACACTGAAAACTATTTTTCCCGCACAACACAAGAACTCTCGAAGAAATCGATCTCTTCTGTCCCCATTCGACGCCTCTGTTCTTTATTACGAAAACAAGAATTTAGCTGTTTTTTTTTTTGTCAAACGGCGTGAATTTGCAATCTCTTGGAATAAAAATTCACCGACTCACTCATATTCACAGCTGTGCTAACGAGTGATTGGTTAGATTCCGCGCGCTTATTTAAAATGATAAAAATTATACTTTTTGGTAATACTTTTAGAAATAAAATAATACAATTGTTTTTTCATTTCAAACCATAAAATTTTAATTTAACCATATAAAATTAATGAAAAAAACATTAACTGAAGGGTTGAAGTACAGAACTAGATAACCAACAAAATCGGAATTTTTCAGGAGAGCGAAATAACATTCTGTAAAATCGAAATAACCATTTAAAGATGAAACAAAAGTTCACTCCCGAGCTGAAGTGTTTCTAAATTGAGATCAAAAAAGTATGGTTCAAAAAAATTATCTAGTTCTGAGAAATAGAATGTGGAAGTTTACAATCTCAAATTGGTAGGAACCTAAAATTAAAACAAGCTTGGGTGCGTATCGCGATAAAAAGTGCAATTTTTGCTTTAAACGAAAAATAAAAATTTCCTTCCAAGATAATGAGTTACTGAATTGGGAAAAAATAAGATTGATGAGAAAAAGTTAACGTTGCAAGGTCTATAAAAACAAGAAAGTTATATGTTTCTTTATAAATAAACGATAATAATTGTAGGAAATATCGTTTCTGATCGTAAGACGAAAAGTTCAGTGAAAAAAAACCTTATAAAAGTGGGTTTTTTGTAGAAAATGAAGATTTATTATTTTAGGTTGGAAAGGTATAATTTTTATTTTTTCAAATAAGCGCGCGGAATCTAGCTAATCAGCCGGTTTTCCCTATCCCTGAGCCGGGCTTGCGCAGTTGAAAAAATATCACTCGTTAGCACATCTGTGAATATGAGTGAGTCGGTGAATTTTTGTTCTACGATATTGCAAATTCACGCCGTTTGACAAAATAAATAGCAAAATTCTTGTTCTGGTAATAAAGAACAGAGGCGTAGAATGGGGAGAAAAGAGGCCGATTTCTCCGAGAGCGCCTGTGTTGTACAGGAAAAATAGTTTAGTGTGGCTTTTGCATCTACTCTCTCTTTCTAAATTTGACGTCTGCTTTCACTGAATTCTGAACTTCAGAAATAATTCTTTTCTGTCGAAATCGTCCTATTTTAAAAAATGAACATCTCACATAATTATATCGACTCAGGGAGCTCGACGAATCCTATCTATTTAGTAAGTCTTGTCTAAATGCAAACCTCAAAATTAAATAGATGCCCCACAGTGACGGCTAAATTGGGAGTTTGGACTTAGAAGAATTTCGGAGACATGCGGAAATTCTTCAAGTGAGATGTACACGATAGGTATTTGATTTTTTAAGAATTTTCTAGCAAAAAAACCCATTTTAGGAAAAACTTCACTTACATCGTTTTGCATTGCCACCCCTTAAAGATGTGTCCCAACGACAAAATTTTCTTTCCAGGAACTACCATCCAATAGCATTTTACCCAAATTTAAATTCGATCGAGATTACACAGGGCCATAAAAAAGAGGCATATGAGTCTGAAAATTTGTACTCGGGGGTTTTTGGGGTCGACGAGTACGAGTCTTAAGTTCGATAATTAAATTTTTCAAATTCAAGATGGCGGATTCGAAATGGCGGATTCAAATTTACAAAAAAAGGCATATGAATCTGAAAATTTGTACTCTGGGGTTTTTGGGGTCGACGAGTACGAATCTTAAGTCTGATAATTAAAATTTTCAAATTCAAGATGGCGGATTCAAAATGGTGCATCCAAATTTACAAAAAAAGGCATATAGCTCTGAAAACTTTTACTCGTGGGTTTTTGGAGTCTCTGAGTACGATTCTTAAGTCAGAAAAAGAAATTTTAAAATTCAAGATGGCGGATTCAAATTTACAAAAAAAGGAGGTATAAGGCTTTGAAAATTTATACTGGACCGTTTTGAGGTCACTAAAAATACGATTCGGAATGGCAATTCTGACTTCAGATTCAATTTCAGCAGGCTAAAATACTATAGGAAATACTACACTGGTCTAGAATCCTTTCCGTTTTTCGTTTTAGATCATTTACTACGGAAAAAATTGTTTTCAGGGATTTCTTTGCGGTTAGGATAAAAATACGATTCGGTACGGCAATTCTGACTGCAGAATCAGTTTCAGCACGCCAAAAACTATAAATAATATTAGTCTGATCCAGAATTCTCTTGTTTTTTTTAGATAATTTTTTACAAAAAAACACGGTTTTAAAGAGTTTTTTGAGGTTAGGATAGTAATACAATTTTATACGGCAATTCAGACATCAGAATTAGTTTTATTGCACGAAAGTAGGATACAAAACCTTAGGCTTATCATTGTTCACACTAATTTTTTCTGATAGATCATTTTAAATGAAAAAAATACTTTTTTAAGCCGGTTCTTGAGGTAAGAATAAATAAACGCTTATGTAAAAAATGATCTAAAAAAAAACCAGAGGATTCTGGATAAGACTAATATTATTTATAGTTTTTGGCGTGTTGAGACTGATTCTGCAGTCAGAATTGCCGTACCGAATCGTATTTTTATCCTAACCACAAAGAAATCCCACAAAACAATTTTTTTCGTAGTAGATGATATAAAACAAAAAATAGAGAGGATTCTAGACCAGTGTAGTATTTCCTATAGTATTTTGGCCTGCTGAAATTGAATCTGAAGTCAGAATTGACATACAAAATCGTATTTTTAGCGACCTCAAAACGGTCCAGTATAAATTTTTAAAGCCTTATACCTTCTTTTTTTGTAAATTTGAATCCGCCACCTTGAATTTAACAATTTCATTTTTCTGACTTGAGAATCGTACTCATAGACTCCAAAAACCTACGAGTAAAAGTTTTCAGAGCTATATGCCTTTTTTTGTAAATTTTGATCCGCCATCTTAAATTTGAAAATTTTAATTATCAGACTTAAGATTCGTACTCGTCGACCCCAAATACCCCCGAGTACAAATTTTCAGACTCATATGCCTTTTTTTGTAAATTTGGATTCGCCAATTTGAATGCGCTATCTTGAATTTGAAAAATTTAATTATTGAACTTAAGATTCGTACTCGTCGACCCCAAAAACCCCCGAGTACAAATTTTCAGGCTAATATGCCTCTTTTTTATGGCCCTGTGTAAGCGAAAATGATAATTTTTCAATTTTTTCAGTTTTTGGGCATTCCATAGCTATAGTACACTTAAATGCTCCTAAAAACGATAAAGGAATTATCGAAGGTAATGTGCCAAACTGTGAATTCGCAAAAAAATATATTCCGCCATTTCTTTAGTGTAGTAAGAATTTTTGATACTTTTCTGCATTTTCTGGTCCACTGTGCGCTGAGCTCCGAGTTCAGCTTTCGACGTCCCCTTGGACCCCTCGCCATCAAACTCTGACCAAACTAACACACACTCTTGTATAAACTACTTCCTCGAAGGTCTGTTCCGGTCGTCGTTAAGTCGGGCTTTCAGTTTATATTGCTTCCCCATAAAGGAAGCTTTGTAACGATGAAAATTTTCGAATCTAATTTTTGACATTCCTCGACCGAATTCGACCCCAGGAGTCCAAAAATAAGGTTTTTAGAAAATGTCCGTATGCGTATTTGTGTGCGTGTGTGCGTATGTCAACAATGCCTTTTTAATTATACCTCACAAATGAGTTGAGCTAGCTAGGGTCACGAAATTTGAAGACCATATAATGCTAAAAATTTGGCCAGTTTTGAGTCGGTTTAGATAAGAAGAAATATTTTATTTTATTTTGTACTTTTCGCTAAATCGCTTTAGATGTTATTGTTTTTTAATTTTGATTATATACAAGCAAATTTATTCTAGATTTTGAGGTTGCATAGAAATATACCTTTTTCTACCAAATAGATTGATGTTGATTCATTAAATATCTTGATATAAAAAAAAGTAAATTAAAAAAATTCGAAATTTTCAATAATTTTTAACACTACTTTTTAAGTAATGAGAGACTTGAAACGCAAAATTTTTAGAAATATGGGGTAATATTTAGTTGACAAGAATCAATACAATGCTTTGAATCATCTTTAAACAAAAACTTTCCTCATCTAACATTTTTTGAATTTTAAATTTTTGCGTTTATGAGTAAACCTTTTTTTTAAATTTTGGAAATATAGCAATATTATAAGAACTAAGTTTATTCTTTTTTAGGAGAAGAATTGATTGACCTATTTAAAAACCTTTTATGACTCACTATATAATAGATAATATAAAATAAAATTTTTTACGTTTATATCAGAAAAAGTTTTTCAATTCTGGGAATGTAGAAATATTATAGCAACCAAATTTATTCCTTTTCACGAGACGAATCAATTGACCTATGATTAATTTTTAAAAAATAGTCTTTATGAGGAAGCACAATGTTCATGAAATGAACACAATTAAGATTCACGCCAACATGGAAATACCCAAACTGGTAACTACTTGGCAGCCGTTTTTTTATAGTAATTCTAACCTAAACAATCGATTTTTATATTCATATAAAATAAAGATTTTTGTGATCAATCATTTTTGTGAATCAATCATATTTTTGTAATCAATCATTTTTGTGATTTTTGTGGTACACTCGAGCCCCGGTTTATTTACCACTGGTATACCAATTCCGGGAATTCTCGCCCATGGTGAGGGGTCCAAGGAGACGAGAAAGCTGAGCTCGGAGCTCAGCGGAGTTGCACAAGTACCGTAGCAACAAAGCGGGCAGTACTCTAAGCGGATAATTCCATCAGTTCACTTCAGTTCGTTTTCAGTGTTTTGGTTATGCGTTACATATAATAATTCATATATAATAACTAAATAAAACTTAAAATTAAAGTAAACGTTAAATTAAACTTATATTTAAAAAAAATTTTTCACTTGTGACAAAAATGAAACAGAAATAGTTCAAACAGCCCTGACTTGTTTACGTTTGAGAGGACCCCGGTTTACCCGAAGGCCATTCAGGAGATCTCCGAAACCCCTGGTTAACCGGGGCTCCAGTGTATCTTTTATTCTATTCAACAAAGCCATTTATTGAAATAACTTCATGTTTCAGCAAAAAAAATATGTAAATTTTACTAAACTTCCTAAAAGCGAAAAATGGCCTGTCATACTGCGACACCGTCTCACTGAAACATGATTTTCTCAGAACTTAATAACTTTTTTCGATCAAACTTTTCTTTCTGTGTTCAGCAACGCTACATCTCTTGGACACGTCAACGGTCTTTATAAAAATTTAAAATTAGATTTTTCATCATGATTTGAAGCCACTTTTCAGAACCCGTGAAATTCCAAACGCAAAATTAAACATTAATTTTCTCGGAACTGTATTACCTTTTTTGATATAACTTTTCCCCATCTATTCAGCCACTGAACATCTCGGAGACGGGTAGTTAGTTTTTTTAAATTGAGTACTTAATTTTTTATCCTTGTCTCAAGTCCGCTCGGACACCGCCAAATAGAAGTGTCAACTCGACATGGTCAACTTTCGACTATATTTTCTCATAACTGGAAGAATATTTCTAATCAAAATTTTTGGTATCGATTCAGTAATACTTCAGCTCGGAAGCAGATTTTTGTTTTTTTTCTTAACTGCAAATTAGATTTTACCCAACGTTTTTTCGCTCCCATTTACCGCATAGGAAGGAGATGTATTTTTTGAGTAATCTACGGATACCATCTATTTCGATGATTTATAACTCCGTTAATATCAATAAAATCAATTTTTTGCCTCTACAATCTCGATAGGGCGTGTCATGCTCTTTTCATTGATCATACGTATTTTTTGAAAAAATAAGTATTTGACATTTAAAAATGAAAATGAAAAATAAATTTAACTTTTTTTCGAATGTAGGGTATTTTCTTCCTTCTTTTTGTCTAGAGAAAAAGCTTAGACTGTTGCCTTTAAACATCTATAGGTTTAAAAATGGACACATTGTTATTTACTTTTGAAAACAAGCATTTTCTCAGTTTTTTTCGGTTATCATTTTTTTCAATGATTTATGATTCATTGCAAATCAATAAAAGAAATGTTCTCACTATAGCTTTCATAGGGGTTTTCATGCCCATTCTATTGATCATAAGCCTTTTTCGAAAAAATAAGTGTTTGACCTTCACAAATGAAGGTCAAAGCATTTGTTGAAGAAATAATTGTTTTAACCTTTATTTTTAGAGGTCAACCATTTATTTTTTCGAAAAAAGCTTATGATCAATAGAATGGTCATAAAAAACCTAATCGAAGCTGTAGTGAGAACATTTTTTTTATTGACTTTAAATTAGTCATAAATCATTGAGAAAAATTACAACCGCAAAAAACTTACATAAAGCTTGTTTTCAAAAATAAATAACAATGTGTCCATTTTTAAACCTAAAGTTGTTTAAAGGCAACAACCCAAGCTTTCTTTCTGGGCAAAAAGAAAAGAAAAAAATACCCCACATCCGAAAAAAGTCAGATATATTTTTGATTTTGATTTTTGAAAGTCAAATACTTATTTTTTCAAAAAGTGCGTATGATGAATGGAAAGGGCGTGAAACCCAATATCCAAATTGTAGAGGTAGAAAATTGATTTATTGATAATAACAGAGTTATAAATCATTGAAATAGATAGTATGAGGTTGGGAAATCTCTCCCCACGGCATCTCTTCCCAAATCAAAGTCCTCCTCGGGCATCTATACCCAAAACTAAACGATAAAATGTAAAAGTACAAACACAAGACGCAAATATTAGCAGTTCTCCCCAGCCAAATGGCTTCTTTGGACAACTCTTTCCAGCAAAATGACTTCCCTGGGCAACTCTTCCCACTTAACACTACAGTCTACAAGATAAGTCACCCTCGGGCATCTTTCCTGAATGTGAATGAAAAGTCCCTAACATAGAAGCAACATCGGGCATGTTTCCCCCGGGTATCTCTTCCCAACTTGAAAATAAAGTACCAAGGTGGAAGACAGCTTCTCGCAAGTCCTCCCAGGGCATGCCAACTCGAAAATAAAGTGTCGAAGTTGAAAGCTGCATCGGGCAAGTCCTCTCAGTGCATGTCTCCCCTAGGCATCACTTCCCAACTCGAAAATAAAGTACCGAGGTCAAAGGCAGCTTCGGGCAAGTCCTCCTAGGGCTTCCCCCCGGGCATCTCTTTTCAACTCAAAAATAAAGTACCAAGGTTGAAGGCAGCTTCTGGAAAGTCCTTTCAGGGCATGTCTCCCCCGGGCGTCTCTTCCCGACTCAAAAACAAAGTACTGAGGTTGAAAGCTGCTTCAGGCAAGTACTCATGTCTCCCCTGGGCATCTCTTTTTAACTCGAAAATAAAGTACCAAGATGGCAGGTAGCCTCAGGAAAATACTCCCAGATCATGTCTTCCCCGGGCATCTCTTCTCATATATCGAAAATAAAGAACCGAGGTTAAATACAGCTTCGGGCAAGTTAGCCAACACGGTAAGCCACGATTAAGTTCAACCCAAATGTGTTGGCACTCCTGATGCTCTACTTGATTTCGTTGCTAGTATGTATTACGATTATTTTAAGACCAGAAAGAAAAAAACCGCTAAAACAATTTTTGAAAAAAAATAAATTTTAATTTTTTTTTATGTATACCTCAACTTTATCTCAGTATAAGATACTCTTTTTTTTTGGTCTCCCTTACACATCTCTTCCCAACTTGAAAATAAAGTACCAAAGTTGAAGGCAGCTTTGAGCAAGTTCTCCTAGTGCATGTCTTCCCCGAGCATCTCTTCTCAACTTAAAAATAAAGTCCTGTAGGTAAAAGCTGCTTCGGAAAAGTCCTTCCAGGGCATGACTTCCACAGGCGAGTGTTGCTAACTCGACAATAAAGTACCGAGGCGAATGGCAGCTTCGGGAAAGTCTTTCCAGGGAATCTCTGCCCCGCGCATCCCATCCCAATTCGAAAATAATGTTCTGCGATGAAATGCAGCTTCCGGCAAGTCCTTTATGGCCATGTATTACATGGACGTCTCTTCCCAACTCGAAAATAAAGTACCGAAGCGAATGGTAGCTGAGACAAAATCCTCACAGGGCATTTCTCCCCCCGGAATCTCTTCCCAACTCGAAAATAAAGAAACGACGTAAATGGCTGCTTCGGGCAAGTCCTGCCAGGGATTATCTCCCCCGGGCATCTCTTTTTTACTTGAATATAAAGTACCGAGGTATAACGCTGCTTCGGTCATGTCCTTCCAGAGTATATTTTCCCTGGGCATCTCTTCCCAACACGAACGTATAGTACCGTGGAGGAAGGCAGATGCGAGCATATCCTGCCAGGGCATTTTTCGCCCGGGCATCTCTTCTCAACTCGAAAATAAAGTCTCGAGGTTGAAGTCAGCTTCGGCATACCCTCCCAGGGCAATTCACACCCGGGCATGTCTTCCCAACTCGAAAAAAAGTACCAAGGTGAAAGGCAGCTTTGGAAAAGTCCTCTCAGGGCATGTCTCTCCTGGGAATCTCTGCCCAACTCGAAAATAAAGTACTGAGGTTAAAGACAACTCCGGCAAATCTTGCCAGGGCGTTTAACCCCCCGGGCGTCTCTTCCCAACTCGAAAAAAGTACGAAGGTGGAAGGCAGCTTCGGAAAAGTCCGCACAGGGCTTGTCGCTACTGAGCGTCTCTTCCTAACTCGAAAATAAAGTACCGAGGTGGCAGGCAGTTTCGGGCATGTCCTACCAGGGCACGTCTTCCCCGGGCATCTCTTCTGAACTCGAAAATAAAGTCCCGAGGTTGATGGCAGCTTCGGGCAAGCCCTCCCACGGCATGTCACCCCCGGGCGTCTCTTCTGAACTTGAAAATAAAGTACCGAGGTTGAAGACAGCTTCGTGCAAGTCCTCCCCGCGCATGTCTCATCCGGGCATCTCTTCTGAACTTGAAAATAAATTACCGTAGTTGAAGCCAGCTTCGTGCAAGCCAGGGAATCTCTCCTTCGGGCATCTCTTCTGAACTCGAAAATAAAGTACTGAGGTTGATTGCAGCTTCGGGCAAGTCCTCCCAGGACATGTCACCCTCGGGCATCCCTGCCCAACTCGAAAATAAAGTACCGAGATGGAAGGCAGCTTCGGGTAAGTCCTCCCAGGACATGTCTCCCCAGACGGAACAAGTCTTCCCAACTCGAGGATAAAGTACCGAGGTGGAAGGCAGCTTCGGACTTACCTTCCTGGGGTCTACCTTGGACATCTCTTCCCAACCCAGAAATAAGGTATCGTGATGAATAGTAGCTTCGGGAAAGTCCTCCCATGGCATTTCTCCCCCGGGCACCTTTTCTGAACTCAAAAATGCAGTACCGAGGTGGAAAGCAGCTTCGGGCAAGTGCTCCGTGGGAATGTCTCAGTCGGGCATCTCTTCCCAACTCGAAAATAAAGTACCGAGGTGGAAGATAGCTTCGGGCAAGTCCTTGCAGGACATGTCTCCCCTGGACATCTCTTCCCAACTTCAGAATAAAGTACCGAGGTGGAAGGTAGCTTCGGGCAAATCGTCCCAGGGCTTATCTCCCCGGAGAACCTATTCCCAATACGAAAATAAGGTTCTGAGGTGGAAGGCAGCTTCGAAAAATCATTCTAGGCCATATCATTTCCTTGCATCTCTTCCTAACTCGAAAACAAAGTACCGAGGTTAAGGCAGCTACGGGCAAGTCCTCCGAGGGCACGTCTCTCTCGAGCATCTCTTTCCAACTCGAAAACAAAGTACCGAAGTGGAAGACAGTTTCGGGCAGTTCCTTTCAGGGCATATCTTCTTCGGGATTCTTTTGGCAGCACGAAAATAAAGTACTGAGGAGAAAGGTAGCTGCGGGCAAGTCTACCCAGGGCATTTCTCCCACTGGCATTTCTTCCCAACTCGAAAATAAAGTGCCGGTGTAGAAAGTAGCTTCGGGCAAATTCTCCCGGGGTATGGCTCCCCTGAGCATCTATTTCCAACACGAACGTATAGTACCGAGGAGGAAGATAGTTGCGGGCACGTCCTCCAGGGCACGTCTCCCCCGGGCATGCCTTTCTGACTTGAAAATAAAGTACCAAGGTTGAAGGCGGCTTCAGGCAAGTCCTCCCAGGGCTTGTCTCCCCCGGGCATCTCTTCCCATCTCGAAAATAAAGTACTGAGAATGAAAGCTTGCTTCGGGCAAATTCTCCTAGGGCATATATCCTGTGGGCATCTCTTCCTAACTCGATAAGAAAGTACCGAGGTTAAGGCTGCTTCGGGCAATTCCTCCCAAAGTATGTCTCACCCGTGCATCTCTTTCCAACTTGAAAACAATATTTTTTGGTGAGAGACAGCTTTGGGCAAATCCTCCCAGGGCATGTCTTCCCGGAGCATACCTTCCCAACTCAAAAATAAAGTACCGATGTTTAAGGCGGCTTTGGTCTGTCTTCCTGGGGCAGGAAATAACGAACTACAACGGACCACAAGTTTAAAACGTAGGTTTTCAAATATTTTTGGGTAGGTTTTTGATCGAGAAGGAATGTAGGGGGCCTTTTTTGAGGAGAAACTCACATTAGTTTTTCATAAATTGCCAAGCTATTAAAAGTTCTAAACTTCTTTTGTAATTGTTAAAATATTAAATTCATCTTACCGAAAGTTTAAATCGTAGGTTCCCAAATTTTTTTGGGAATTTTTTCGATTGAGGAAACTAAGCAAGGACGGAAGTCTTGTTTTGACGGAAAATACTTACGAACTTTAAAAAATTTCTAAATTATAAGAAGTTATAAACCTTTTCTTTATTCATGGAAATGAATAATGGCGTTGAATCACCTGATCAACAGACCATTTTCCAAATTCTTTTGGTAATTTTTCGATTGAGGAAGCCAACGAAGGTTCCTATCAAATCATCGATTCTGGGACTTGGTCTATTTTCGAGAGTAAGAGTTGTTTTTACCTTGGATAAAGGGGTATATAATTTTTTCTTAAGCATTTCATTGATCTTAATGAGGATTCGGGATGTTCAGCATTGCTTTCCAATAGT
The DNA here is from genome assembly GCA_037177015.1 of Euceroptres primus. NCBI lineage: Eukaryota > Metazoa > Arthropoda > Insecta > Hymenoptera > Figitidae > Euceroptres > Euceroptres primus. Next base: position 15,349 of record JBAGKK010051147.1, read on the forward strand.
CATCAATTATTCCTATCAAATCATCGATTCTGGGACTTGTTCTATTTTCGAGATTAAAGGATGTTTTTAACTTGAAATACGGAGTGGATAATTTTTTGGACCATTCAAATGTTACAAAGGAAGATTAAGGACATTTATCATTGCTTTACAATATTCAGAGCTATTAAATATTCTTATTAAATCATGGATTCTGGGACTAGGCCTATTTTTGAGATTATAAGATGTTTTTACTTTGGATGAAGAGATTGGTAATGTTCTTGAGCATTTCAGTGGTCCTAAAGAAGATTGGAGGTGTTTATCTTTGCTTTCCAATAGTCAGAGCCTTAAATTATTCCTATCAAATCATCGATTCTGGGACTTGGTCTATTTTCGATATTAAGGGATGTTTTTACCTTGGATGAAGGGGTGTATAATTTTTTTGAGTATTTCAGTGTTCCTAAAGAGGATTGGAGATATTTATCTTTGCTTTCCAATAGTCAGAGCCATCAATTATTCCTATCAATTCATCGATTCTGGAACTTAGCCTATTTTCAAGATCAAGGGTTATTTTTACCTTAAATGAAGGTGCAAATATTTTTTTGGAAGCAGTTTAATAACCCAAGTCATTATTGTGGGTGTTTATCCTTGCTTTCCACTGGTCAGAACCATCAATTATTTCTATCGAAATAAAATCTAAAATAAAATTTACAATTTTATCTCAAAGAAGAATTAATTAAAACATAGAATAAAAAATTAATTTACATTAGTACAACAAATTAATATTAACAATATTATTTTAAACACAAATTCTGCTAAAGGCTGCAATTCAAGTACAATTCTGAACGCATTCTGACGATCTTTTTAAAATCTGTTCTGCAAAATATTTGTCATAAAATTTTTGATAAAACGGTTATCGACATATCAATTTTAGCAATTATTAGAGTAGGACGAAAATACAAAAATGATTGTTTTTGGGTCAGAATAACAAAAATATTTTTCTACATACAAAAATTCTGACCCAGACGTCTTTGAAATGGGTTAAAGATCAAAGTTTTGAAACTTCTTTTGATGTGACAAATTCGTACAAATTCAGACGATGAAGATGACCTGTTTGTTTTTTTTTTAAATTGGGACGAGGTCCTGGCCAGTGAAAAGTTTCACTGGATAGACCTATAAAAACACTATTTCTGTTAGGAAACAAATTCCAATTAGTTTAAGTTTTATCACTCGTAAAACTATCTAGAAAATGATCACTTTGATCAGGTTATTAAATGTAATCTTTATTTTTATAAATAAAATCAAAGTTTATAACTTTTCATCGCTTAACAATTTTGAAAAAGCGCATAAGTGTTTTCCATCGAAACTATTCAGACTCTTTTGATTGGCTTGCTCAATCGAAAAATTGCCTAAAGAATCTCTGAACACCAACGTTTTAAGCATGGTATTTAGTATTTTATTTTCCGAAATTTTAATTTCGAGCCTGGAAACTCTGCCAGCCCAGTCGATCGCTGGAACCTGGCTATGACCGACTATTACTTCTTCTGCTAAATATAGATGTCCCGCTGTGCCTCCTTGGTGTCTGAGGCTCCACCCTTACGAATCCTGAACATAATGGGCCTGGGGTTGAAACTCTCGCCGGAGTTATGTGACTTGGACTCTCTCGTCTATTGGTGGTTAAATCCAACTCCTGACTTTCATCCTGAACTGGGGAACTCACTTTAGGTATTGGCTTCTCGGACTCGGAGGGATCATTTCTCAAGGAAATCACACTTATGCGTGGTCCTGCACTTGACGGACCAGCCACAGAATCTAACGAATAGATCTTAATGAAACCCGGATCCAAACCACCACCAACACTTGATATCTCGTCTACTTGTAGTTGGGTAGCCTCACTACATAACTTCGAGAGGCTTCCGGATGAAGCAGTCAACCACGCTCCAATACAAATTGTATACTGTATGTTTCTGGTTTGGCTGATAATCACTCAGAGGAGTTGCATACGTACCTTAGATATACTTACTCAATGAATTATTTTTTTCCACACCGATTCACAGACTTTTCACAAAAAATCGTTCTCCAGGCTATCTTTATGATCACTCAGAGGAGTTGCATACGTACCTTAGATATACTTACTCAATGAATTATTTTTTTCCACACCGATTCACAGACTTTTCACAAAAAATCGTTCTCCAGGCTATCTTTTAAAAATCTTTCTTAAAATAAAATTAAAAATCTTTCAAAAATCTAGGTTGTTGAAATCTATTATCTTCTTGAGTGTAAAAATTTTATTTAATTATTTAGAAAAATAATTCTCCGTCAACAATAAAATATTGTAACTAGCTGTAAATTTAAAAGGGTTAACTTGCAATTGGTGCATTTGCATTCTCATGTATCATCGGGGACGATGAAGATTCTAAAAGGGGAAGATTGTTATATTCGTAAATTTTAAACAATTTTAAGTTCTTTTAAAAATCAAAAACAATAAATTGAGAGCTGAGTTCCAAGCGATAAACTCTCTCTCCATATATAAGAAGTATAAGGCTGAACCAAAGACTTAAAGTTGATTCATTTCCGCGCGAACTCCGCACGCTTACAAAGATAAATATTGAGAATTCGTGCACCTTGGAAACGAACACAACTCTATGCGGAATGGACCAAGTTAGGCAAAGTAAATCTAAAGATGCATCGACTACTCCACTATTATTTCATAGAATTATTCAGAGACCTAATCTCAATCAACGACTTGGAAGAAGATGCGAGTTCTCAGAAATGCATCAGCACAGATCACGTACGCTCTAGATTATGGAAACATGACGAGGGCGAAGTTCGATTTTCCCATTCATCATAATTTGATGCCCCCACCTAGACAATAACCTAGCTGAAGGGATATAAGAATCAAAACATCTCCTTCAGAGTCGTCTCTCTCGTACTCCGGTCTTCAAGCAGTAAACTTTACTCCCGGCAAGTAAGTCCCATCGTTTGCATAGTTAAACCTAACATCGGTTTTGTGTCTTTAATTTTCGCATTGAACTTTTGGTAAAGGAAATCTGTTCGTAATAAAGAAAGTTGTCGCGCTAGTCTCCTTCGGGTTCACAGTTTACCTGCAGCGTCGATGTAAAACATTCTTGTCACCTACGGTAAATCACACATTTATACGAAATTTTTGATTGTGATACGAAATTTGATTTTGATTGATTGATAATTGAAAAAGTGTAAACCATCAGGTGTTTAAAATACAATAGCGCGGTTCAAGCGCGGTTAATATAATAAGTGCGATATTCATAATTGATAATAGCATTTTTATCAATGCATAATTTCTGAAGTGATACCACCCCAAAAAACGAAGTCCTCCGATCGGGCTTAAAGTTTAGCTGATTGGAGTCCTGTCAGATGGCACTTAGTACAAAAAACAGTTTTCGTTTCGACAAATATTTGCTTAAGTAGGAGGGGTACAATTTTTAGACTTTTGATGGGAAGCCTCTTGTTTAAACGTATATAACTTGTTTCCTTTTGCATAAAGCAAAATTTTACTTTACATGTACTTTACATCACTTTCATGATCTTTTAACTGGTTATAACTATTTTTGAAAAAAGCCAAAATTTGACCTCTATTTTCGAAAATCAAAAATAAATTTGACTTTTTCTCAAATTTGGACCCATTTTATTTTTTTTTAAATAGTCTAGTTAAAAAGCTGAGATTCTTTCCGATAAAATAGCAAAATTTCAGGATGGCGTTTTTTTTATTTTCGAGTAATTGAACGATGAGTAACCAGATGCTCCACCGAAGCTGAGGCCGCGCGACCGTTCGCTACCGTTTTCACGACGGGGAACCAGTCGAACACCCTCAAGCTAATTTCTTGTATGAGATAATGTCATACGCGGTTAGTGTAACTAGCCGATATCTGCATTTACAGAGTTGAGACTGTCATTTTTAAGTTACATGTTACAAGTTACTGTGCCTGCATTACAGTTAGTGTAAAATTCATTAGGAATATGCTTTAAAAATTCATTCTATTCAATTTATATCTATTAAATGTATAGGAAAGTGATGTTTCTATTTATCTGGGTGAGAATATGAGAATGTTTCTTCATTTATTTGTTGCTTCATTCATTTATTTCTTCATTTGTCTTCATTTGTTTCGTTGCTTCGACATTTCTGCCACTAGAGTGTCACTATTCTCGTTTCTCATAAAAGAAAATACTTTGACACGGCATAATATCCCAGCATACGAGTTGGGTACATTATTTCCAGATTTTATCTGAAAAAAGTTTCTTGAAGCAGGTTTCTCCTTGCAACACATGCAGATTTGAACTTACTAACTCAAAAGGAAGAGCATCTTTGAATTGCGACAATACTGCAGGGAGTCCTAGTCAAGTTCAATCAGATACTGACATTGTTGTTGACGAGGATCATTAAATGATTTTGAATGATGATGATGCAGTGTGATGACGAGTATCATAGATCGGGCGTTGAAGTACTTAATAAAATTATCGAAAAATTCAAAGTCTCTAAAAATAGACAAGAAAAATTTCAACTGCTTTCACTTGCACCAAAATCTTGGGGACGCAGAAAACTAAGAAAGGTATTTGGTACGTCAGAGCGGCAAGCAATTAATGTGAAAAAATTAGTTTCAGAACATGGAATCATTATTCCCCCCGATCCAAAAACAGGAGCAGCATTGTCCCTGGAAACTGAAACTCTTGTAAAAACTTTTAATGAACGCGATGACATTAGTCGAATAATGCCAGGAATGAAAGACTTTGTGTCGGTAAAAAATGATGATGGAACTCGTTATCATGTCCAAAAAAGGCTTTTACTATATAATATCAATGAGTTGTATGCACAATTTATAGCCGAATACGAAGGCCTGAAGATAAGTGTTTCAAAATTCACAAAACTCAAACCTCGTCATTGTTTTCTGTCAAAAAGCAGTGATACTCATAATGTATGCGTTTGTGTACATCATGAGAATGTCAATTTGATGCTAAATGAGATCAATATTCAGCATTTCACAGCGAAAATGGATTGTATGACCTAAATCTTCAAGTTCCTGTTATCTAAGAGAGTGTGAAAACTGCCCAGGTACTGCGAAGTTAAAAGAAAATTTGACAAATGCTTTCGATGAATAATGGATACGGTAATGGATACCGATGGATTCCTGGATGATTTCGGTAAATGGTTGTTAAAATTAGAAACTCATCACTTTGTTTCAAAGAACAAATCATCGTTTTTTAAAAACCTAAAGGAAAATTGATTGCCAGGTGAGTTTTTGATTTGCTTCAATTTTGCAGAGAATTACGCCTCCGTCATTCATAATGCAGCGCAATCATTCCACTGGAATAACAACCAAGCTACAACCTTCACTATCGTGATTTATTATAAAGATGGTGGAGAGCTGAAACACAGAAGTATCGTGATAATATTCGATAACTTAGCTCATGACACGGTGACTGTTCATGAATATCAGAAGATTATGGTAGATTATCTGAAAAATAACTTCGACTGAAAGAAAATTTACTATTTCACTGAATAAAAGTAGCTTTGCTAATCTCCAAGCCCATGAAGAAGATTTCGGTATCCCAGCAGATTCCGGGTACACTACAATACCACGCTTTCATCCCTATTCAGGACAGAAAACTTCAAATGAAAAAGTTTTCATCTTCTGAGAAGTATGAGATCTTCCCAAAAGGCGAAAAAAAGTGCAGAAGAGGCCCGCAAAAAAGAAACTGCTGAAACCAACATAATCGCCAAGAAAGCAACCAATAAAACAAAGAGACATGCGAAAGCGATGAAGAATCACAATTCTAAGAAGCAAACTATATATAACAAGATAGAAGGGCGCAAAAAATAAAATCCATCAAACTCACAGTCAAATAATTCCACCAGATAAACAGAAACATCACTTTCCTACACATTCAATAGATGTAAATTCAATAGATTTAATTTTCAAAGCATATTCCTAATTAATTTTACTCTAACTGTAATGTAGACATTGTAACTTGTAACTTGTAATTTAACAATGACAGTCTCAATTCTGTAAATGCAGAAAGCAGTTACACTAACCCGCGTATGATATTATCTACAGCAAGGAATTAGCTTGAGGGTGTTCTACGGGTTCCCCGGCGTGAAGACGGTAGGGAACGGTCGCGCGGCCTCAGCTCCGGTGGAGCATCCGGTTACTCATCATTCAATTATCCGAGAACAAAAAAAAAACGCCATCCTGAAACTTTGCTATTGTACAGGAAAAAATCTCAGCTTTTTAACTAGCCTTTTTAAAAAAATGAAATGGGTCCTTTGAGAAAGTCAAATTTATTTTTGATTTTCGAAAATGGAGGTCAAATTTTGACTCGTTTCAAAAATCGTTATAACCAGTTGAAAGATCATAAAAAAGTCTGTCGAAAACGTATAAATTAAAACTTTGCTTTATGCAAAAGGAAATAAATTATATACGTTGGAAGAAGAGGCTTCCCAGTAGGGTGGGCCGAAAAAATTCTTGAATTTCAAAATGGCACAGGGCCTAAAAATTTGTGCAGTCTAGAAGTAGTTTAACCTGAAAATTTAAGCCTGATAAAAAAATAATCCAGCTATCGCAAGCGTATTGAAGTTTCAATCAGCGATGAGCGCTAAATTTGTTTTGCGCCTGATACATTTATAAATTTTTATGATTCTTGCCTACTGGAATTTGTAGTCTACACTTTTACCAATACATCCTGAATGATGAAAATAAAAAATGTAATTCGAAAAACTATATAATACTACTAAAACTGGCCAAAAATCACACATTCTTCGGAAAGACATAACCTTTAAAATGGGACCAAAAAACTGTAAAAAGCTTTATTATTCACTGAGTTATAACTAAAAATGTGTGCTCATGTTTTTTAGAAAAATGAAAAATGAATGATTTAATTCAATTTAATTATTTTGTTTAAGCTTTTCTCTCTTTTTTCTGTTTTTTACTTCTCGGTTAACGTTTTAGGTTCAGTTCTTACACATTTCTGTCAGTAAATGAGTTCGATATAATTATTTACCTCGAAATTCAGTGATGAAACTACGAATTTCCTTACAAGGTTTTGACTTTATGATTTCCTGGCTGCCATTATATAATTAACAGCTTGTTATCAGCTTGCACAAACTGGCAAAAATGATATTTTCCAGGTGCGCAGGATAAGCATTCATCTGTATTACTTTATCAATAATTGGTCTGAGACCATCATCTAAATACCTTGATAAAGATATGTTTTGCCACAGATTTATAAGAGCATCTTTCACTTTTGCGTTGCAAAAGCATTTAATGAAGAACCACATAGAAGCATATACCCGCTTTATGAACTCAGTGAGTGTTTTTAATTGGGTAGATGGATTAGACATTCCGATGAATTTTCGAACAATCGCGTTTGCCATTGTCAGACACCTTGCATGTCACAACATTCCGGGTTCTCGTGCAACTAAACTCTCAGAACATTCCCCGTTATTTACAGCGATATAGATTTTTAAAATATAATCTTGGTCTGTGATAAGGTCACTGACAGTCACCTGCGGTAATTCACATTTGATAGGTTCTAAATCAACAACGGGAAGCATATGACATCTTTCCTATCGGTCCCGAAAATCCTGAAAAACCAGTTGTTTTACCGTCTATTTCTTCGAGCAATAGAATTTATTTTATTTTATTTTATTTTTTATTTTATTTTATGCACAAGGTAATTGTAAATAGCCTCTGAAACATTTCCTGCTCCAGTGGTTGGTGATGATACGTGTCCTAAATAGAGAGACCAAGGTCTCTTCCCATCTTCCTACCTTCTGTTCTTTCAATAACTAAACTTTGGTCCTTCCTGCCATCAAAATGCAGAGCCTGCAGTTTTAAACCAGCTGGACACTGCTTTCTCTGAAAATTTTTGCGATATGTCGTGAAGAATAGACAAAGCAAGATCTCCTGCACTTCTGTCTGTTATGCCATATCTATCACAGGCCCTTGAAAAAGTCGGAAATGAAATTCTGGTTTGATTTCCCTTCGCATCATTTGTCATCCATTCCTCGTCAGCATAATCTTCATCTAAAGTATCATCACTTTCAGTGTAGTTATCTTCATTTCCTATATAATCATCTTCATTATACTGTAATGGTAATTCGAAAACTTCACTTTCTATAGGGACTGTAACATTTTCACTTTTAGCCTCTTTTTCAACTGATTTGTGTCGTTTTTTATTAACGAAAGTGTCATCGTAATAGGCATTGTTTCTACGCTTCGTTTTATCTTGAACAGCGAGTGATGAAACTGGTAATATTTTCATTGCCATGGAGCTGCGTTGATCTAGAAGGAAGTCTTTCACTCTTTTCGATAGTCGGGTTTCTGAAGTACAAGTGCACTGTGTCTCTAAGCACTTACAAGCAGCTATGTCAAATAATCGTTCTGTGTCATGAAGGTATGATTTAAGATTTTTCTTGAACTCCGGTTTTTTCCCGTCTCTAAGAAATGATTTTCTAAAACTAGCAACTATAGCATGTTCTTTCATTAGCATATTTACCATTCTATCTATACCAAGAACAGGAATCGAGCTCTTTTTCCATATTTCTTCTGATCTTTTGCCTACGAAGTTTAATGTAGTGTTTAAATTTTGTCCTTTGCCAATTAGATAAACACACCTCATTACATCCAGATAGTCGTTCATCACTGAGGTCACCACAAACTCCCAGAATATTGCATTCCACATTTCACGTCATTTCAGTTCTTGTTTGATAGCGTAAAATGGATAGGCTCAGAAATTTAAGGCTTGCACATTTGACCAGAAAATACTTAAACGCGCAAAGAACAGAATGTTCGAGCCCAGAATAAAGAAAAAAATAATTTTTTTAAAGAATATAGAGTAAAATGTACCTGCTATTAAACCACATGCTCTGCGTCAAGAACAATAGTGTTATTTACTAACGTAATTACTTTCAATTGTCGGAAAAATTGAACTTATTGAAAAAGGTTACATTTATTTTTAATACATTAAACTTTTCTGTAGTCGCAATTTATGCGTCGCCTAGGCAAATTTAGAAGTTAAAAACAAAAAATAAAAAGAGAGAGAAAAGCTATTAAATCTTTCGGTATTCATTTTTTTCAAAAACAGGTGTACATATTTTTGGTCATAACTCAGTGAAAAATGAAGCTTTTTATAGTTTTTTGGTCCCATTTTAAAGGTTATATCTTTCCGAAGAATGTGTGATTCGATCAGATTTTTAATATTAGTTTCATGGTTTTTAGGGATGTTTGAAGCAAAGAAAAAGGTCAGTTTAAGACATTATGGGCCAGTTTTAGTAGTATTATATAGTTTTTCGAATAACATTTTTTATTTTCATCATTCAGGATGTATTGGTAAAAGTGTAGACTACAAATTCCAGTAGGCAAGAATGATAAAAATTTATAAATGCATTAGGCGCAAAACAAATTTAGCGCTCATCGCTGTTTAAAACTTAAATACGCTTGCGATAGGTGGATTATATTTTTATCGGGCTCAAATTTTCAGGATAAACTATTTCTAGCATGCACAAACTTTTAGGCCCTGTGGCATTTTTAAATTCAAAAATTTTTTTTCGGCCCACCCTATTTCCCATCAAAAGTCTAAAAATTGCACCTCCCCCCCTACTTCATCAAATATTTATCAAAACAAAAAAACAAGAATTTTTTATACTAAGTACCATTCGATAGGACTCCAATCAGCCAAATTTTAAGCCCGATCAGGCGACTTCGTTTCTTACAGTGGTATCACTTGAGAAATTATGCCTCATAAGTGTAACCTCCAAGTACAAAACGAACAATTCACCCAAACCTGAACTACTCGCAGGTAACTTGTAACATTATATTTCAATAAATATGCTCTCTGCTGTTTAACTCTCTCTTAACTGTTCAATTTCCCTGTCTAGTAAATTAAGAAAAATGCCATAACAGATCCCGTAGATTTAGAAGAAACGAACGATCCCCAGGAAATAAAAATATAGCATAAGTCTTACTAACTTATATATGGGGCATTATTTATGAAGTGTTATTACCTAAAAATCAAAAGTATTTAGATCATGCTCAAATTTACATATATTGTAGTACTCGTCCTTAAGTTACAGTGTAAATTTTGGGATCTTAGAGCAACGGGTTGCCTAATGGCAGGGACCCAAATTTTCAGCTTTTGGCTATGCACGCCAAGGTTCAAGTGTAAAAAACTTAGCTGAGACTTCCTCGATTAAAAAAATTATGGGTGTTTTAGAAAACTCTTTTTATGCACTTTAAGATAATATTACTTAATTTTTTTGAAATCAAAGTTTAGCCTTGATTTATCGAAATAATTTAAAATCGATTTTTGACAAATTTGTTACTGACATTCTCTACTTTCACTGAAAGTGTACTTATCTTCTTTTATTAATCGCATAATATGGTATGTGATCCCACCTGATATACTTTACATTTATCATGGCATCGCCCAGTTTATGGTTTGATAGATGTTGTAACCCGTTTCAAAAGCTTACTCGTGGAAAAGGTTCAGATTTGAGAATTATTTCCAAAAATCAACTGGAGAAATTGCCTGCTAACGTTCCATTTATTGCAAAACTATGTTCGGCTTGCAGAAAAGAATTGCAGTTGCTCCTAAAAAAGCAGTCCTGAGGAAGTCTTTGCAGCTAGTAACTTAGATCTTCCTGATATGGATCATGAAGTTTCTCTCGCCAATAATAATGTTTCTGATGATGATGATGATTTCAGTGATGCCACTTTTTCTTCACTACCAATGTCTAAGAAATCAAAGTTACAATACGACAAAGAGTATTGTGAAGCAGCAGTTGAAGTTCTTGAACAAATAAAAGATAAGTTTAAGAAATCGAGTAATAATTCGGAGAAAGTGTTACTCCTGAGCCCTGCACCTCAATATTGGGGTCGTAGAAAATTAGCAAAAGAATTTGGCTGTTCTGAACGTCAGGCTAAAAAAGCGAAAAATCTCGTGATGGGAAACGCAAACATGTTCAGAAAAGACTGATACTTTGTAATCTTTCTGAATTGTACAAAAAATTTAAAGTACAATATCCTGATATCAAAATTGGTTTTTCTAAATTTGCTCAAGTTCTACCTCCTCATTGCGTTCTCGCTGGAGCTAGTGGCACTCACACTGTTTGAATTTGCGTATATCATGAGAACGTAAATTTAATTCTGAATGTGATAGATTTGGGAAATCTAACTGAAGGTTCTGATTTACTTCTTAATACTTATCTAGACTGTTTGCAATGCATAATGTGAAGCGTTCCTACTCCTGCTTGCCATCTTAATGAATGCGAATCGTGTTCCGATGAAGAAGTGATTAAAATTTATCTCAAAATAGTATTTGAAAAGCATTTCATTGATAAGCTGGAATTTCAGGTTTAGCAGGAGACTGATAGATGTACTCTGAGACAGGTTGCGAACAGCGATGAATTTATTGACATTCTTTGCGATCGTTTTGTAAAACTTAAAACGCACGATTTTACTGCGAAAGAGCAATCTTCATTTCTCAAGGATCTCAAACAAAATTTACAACCAGGGCAATTTCTTATAATGTTCGATTTTGCTCAAAACTTTGCATACGTAGTTCCAAATTCTGCTCAAGACCACTCTTGGAACAACGATCAGTGTTCGGTTTTCACGGTGATAGTGTATTTTAAAGTAATGGGATAACTAAAACATCGTAATATAGCTACAATATCCGACCATTCGTGCCACGATACAGCCGCAGTTTATGAGTATCAGAAGATCGTCATGAATTATTTGAAAACTGAGTTCGATCCCATAGAAATGAAAGAAATTATTTACATTTTGGACGGTGCAGGACAACACTTTAAGAATAAGTATTAATTTTCAAATCTGCGTCAACACAAAAATGACTTTGATATTCCCGCAGAATGGTATTGTCATGCTTCTGCTTATGGGAAAGAACCATTCGATGGAATTGGTGGAAATATAAAGCGTCAAGCGGCACGAGCTAGTCTACAAAGATAATCGAAAGATCAGATCCAAACAGCGGAAGCTTTGTACCAATGAGCAAAAACATAGTTTACAGAAACTGTTGTTTTCCTTAGTACGAAAGACGATTGCACTAAAACTGCTGAACTGTTGCAAACGTGTTTTGCGTATGCAAAGACTGTGCCAGGGACTTTAAAGTATCATGCTGTGATATCTGATGAAGACAGAATAACACTAATATTGAAAAAGTATTCTTTAGCAACGAAAATCAAGACCAAGAAACAAGCTATAAATAAAAGTTCACGTTAATGTACTTGTTTGTGAGAGGCGAGGGAATTCACGAAGAAAAAGCATCTCGTTAAGGAGTTTAAAATAATACTGCAACCTCCTCTCGTTGAACTTTGGAAACTTATTTTCATAGGCTAACTGCAGACGATTACAATTTAAATATATGTTGTATTGAGTGTATTGAATGCAACATTGCCAATCAGAGCCCATCAGGCGCGCCAGTAGCGAACCACCGTGCAGTGCGTCGGGGACGCCCGCTCTTGCAGGAACTTATTTCTTAAAAATGGGAAATTTTCTAATTTTGGTCAATACTAGGTTTTAAAAGGGAAGAATTCTACTTTTTTTTAAAGACTATTAAAAAAAATCGATGATGTTGGAATTTGTCAAAAATCGATTTTAATTACTTATTTCGATAAATCGAGGTTAAATTTTGAGTCGAAAAAATTAAGAAATATTATCTTAAAGTGCATAAAAAGAGCTTTCCAAAACAGCCATAGTTGTCTAACTTCAAGGAAGTCTAAGCTGAGTTATTTACACTTGAACCTCAGCATGCATAGCCAAAAGCTGAAAATTGAGGTCCCTGACACTAGGCAACCCGTTGCTCTAAGGCCTTAAAATTTACACCATCACTTAAGGCTCACAGTAAGGTATTCTCAACCTAAACATACCTCATGAAAATCTCCGTAACTAATGCTGGTCAACCACGGGAGCTGAGCTAACAACTCAATGAAAATGCTAAATATTGCAAACTACAAATGATATACATATATATATA
>JBAGKK010051148.1:0-10057 GCA_037177015.1 Euceroptres primus
CCCCCCCCCCCCTCCCCCGCCAAACCTTACACAAATCTAATACCTTCTCATATGATGATGAGAATGTAAAAAAAATCCAATTTGAATCACTCGGTTCGACTACGATCTACTACGATTGAATCTGCCGTGCTGTTTTAACTTCATCGCGAATTATTACGCATTACAAAGTGCGAAACGTCGGCCAGGGACGGGAGCGATATAAGTCAACATGATTTTGATTCATTGAAAACTACATACGATCAAGCATTTCCGAGATGTCGACTATCTCATCAAATCAGCAGCTTCCTGTTTCTTACACCCCAACCTCCCATTCTCTTTTATTTCATTCATTTAATCATAGTTTTTATTTAAAGTGCAATTTATATTGAAAAAAATATTTCACTACAAAATATTTACTGAGGTTGATATTTATTGTACTGGATAAACATTACAGACTGAACTGAGATATAAGTTTCGTCGAATGCAATCAAACGTTTAGGGTTAAGATTTAGATTTAATTTAAAGATTACAGACTGAACTGAGATATAAGTTTCGTCGAATGCAATCAAACGTTTAGGGTTAAGTTTTAGATTAACCAAAAATAGAGAAAAATCTAAGACATCCGTCTTAGATTTTTCTCTATTTTTGGTTACAAATATTGATTAGGGTGCTAAATAACGGTACCAACTTTTGTTCTGAAATTGTTAATATTTTGCAAGATATTGGTCACAGGAAATTCGTTCAATTTTTTACATTCTCATCATATGAGAAGGTATTGATTTTATGTCAAAACTTTTTAATGCCGATGTCTGTCTGTCGTCTGTGGACACGATAATTTTCGAAAGAATTATCGGATTGGATTGCGCTTTCGCACACAATTTAAGGCATAAAAAGAAAGAACGAACTATACGAGATACAAAAAAATGTTAAGTACCAAAATTGTTCATCTCAAAAAGACAAATTTGCCTCAGACCATTTTTTGATAAGACACATAGTTTTTTTTAGTCGTGAAAAATCTTATTTCTTTTTTGAAGTATTTGGAAAAAAAAAATTACTGTGATTACATCGAGCGCAAAGCACGCGTATCGTGATAAGAATGGGTTTCTTAAAATAAAAAAAAAATTTAATAATCTCTTTAAAAACCCTGAGCAGTTTGAGAAATTTAAAATTGATTTAAGTTCTGAAGAATAATTAAAATGTTAGTGAGTTGCAAACATAATCGCGAGCTCCAGGCGCGCTTAAACTTATTTTATTAAGATAGAAATGCAAGTATAATACAGAAATTTCGGGAAATAAGAAATATATTGAAGCATCGATGAATCTTGACTCGAGATCTCGGATTTTTTAATTTGAGATTCGCGATCTACATTTAATTTTGATCTCATCTGATTATTTTTCGAGCAAATTTCGAATTTGCCTCGAAAAGTCTCGAAATGCATCACTAACGCTGCGCCGAATGCAACTGTAGCCGGTTTTCAGAACTTTTTTTTAGCAAATAAGTGATTATAATTGATTGCAAGCATGCAATCTGCCTTTTTATTAATAAACAAATAATTGTTTAATAAATGTTTAAAACAAAATTTTTTTATAATCGCTTTTTCTGCACTTCATCCTCTAGGACACTTATTAACAGTGAACGTTGCGTAAAGTTTAAATTACATGTTATAGCAAATCGTACGAATACTCGACCTCCTGTGTAGAAATAAGTATTTATTTAGAAAAAATTTAAAGAAGTTTATAGGCTATTAATAAAAATAATAGTTTCTTACGTTACTGTAGAGTGGGGCTATTAGGTACAACTTTGAAGTATTTTTTAAGGTTTTTTTATCTTTACACACAAGAAAATTTTTTTCAACTTTTTAATTTTTACAGGTAGTTAGATCAATCATTTCTAGATTTTTAAATCATTTTCTACTTACTAATTATCATTGTTGAAAATTTGTACCTTTTTGGCCGATCTTCTAAATAGGTACAACTATAGTTTTTTTTATGTTTTAAATGAATAAAACAATTTTTTAATGCTGAAATACTATTTAGAATTTATTATTTAACTATTTGAGGATACTTTCTGATAATAAAGTATGAAAAAAAAAGATTAATTAAGAAATTCAGATTAGTTTATCCAACAGATAAAATAAAACAATTAAACATCAACATTAATATTAACGAAATATAGTTTTAGAAGGATCTATAATTTGTTTAACATACATCTAAGATTCTAATGTCATATCTAACCATTTAATTTACTGGCCATTCCCAACTGAGCAATTTAACTGATCCATAATCTATAATTTCATTGATACAAATTTTCTCCTGGAAACAAAAAAATTTGCTCAATATTAAAATAATAATAATTACAGATAACTTTTTAGAGATAACATTTTGTCTTACAATTGAGCTACAAAATCGAAAATAATAGAAACTTAAAAGTGAGGCTAGGTTTCTGACAGGTATCCTCATATTATTACAGTTAGATCTCGAAAACTATCAATTACTGCGAGATATTACTTCAACTTAGCTTTTTAAAAAAGAAATAATTAAAAAAGAATCAAATACCCGACTGCACAAAACTGAAAAATTAGCACCTAGCATAACTTGCTGAACCAGCCGAATTGTATCGCCGACCTTCGAATTTTCATGTATCACCTTTGAACTAATTAATGAAAGCACAAACTCGTATTTATGAAACAAATTCCTTCTACCAGTTACAAGGGGAATGCCAGAGGTGGTGTTTTTTGTTTTGATTCTTACTTTTTGTAAAGATGCGCCCCAAAATAAAGTTACGAAATTCCTAGAACCCAATATTTGGCCAGTTTTGAGAAAACCAGCTTTAAAAAATTGTCGCTGGTCATATAGACTTGAAAAAGCCGTCTCCCAATTGGCCGAGTAGCTCAGCGGTTGGGGGCCCGATTTGTGCTCAGAGACTGCGGTCTCGATTCTCGCCGCCTGGATTTTATAATATTTTTTTGTCTTATAATTATTTAAATGTTTATATATTCAATTCCCTCGTAAAATTTTTGTTAATTACGCGATAGTAAGCATTAATTATGCTTTTTTCCAATGAAAAATTCACATTTTCGGAGTTTTTTCGCACACAAATGTAATTTTTATAAATTTTATAAATTTAATAATTTATTTAAAATTGATGCACACATTATAAAATAATATATATATCAAATAATTATACTTTAAATGAGATATGATATTTTGTAGATAAATGTAGATAAATTTGTAGATAATAAATATGGAGATAAATATTTTAAAATGAGAATATAGACGAAAATTTTTATTTTGGATAGTTTTATTTCGAATAAAATATCACGAGTCACAATAACAAATATTGTAGAAAAAATTCAAACTAGAATTCACAATCAGTTGCAAGAGCCAGAATGATCATTGTCGTAAAAGGAGAAAAAGCAGAAAAAATGCGACATTTTACACATCGAATGAAGGAAGATTTGGCACATGAGCAGGCTTCCATTCTCTTCCATTCGAAAGCACACCTGATTTACGTTCAAAAAAATATATCGAACATCACAAAGTTTCGCAGCAAACGACGCGTATTGTATCATGTCGGAAAATACATTATACATTATTTGATATACATTCTTATTTTATAATGTGTGTTAAATGAGTAAGTTAACAAAATTTATAAAAATTACATTTGTATGCAAAAAAACTCCGAAAATGTGAGTTTTTCATTGGAAAAAAGCATATTAAATGTTTATTATCGCGTAATTAACAAAAATTTTACGATATAACTAAATTAATATAACTGCTTGTGCAGAGGTCGTATAAAATTCCACCCTCATTTTCAGTAAAGTAGAAGTCCTTCTGAATCTTAAATGCTAGAAGATTCAAATCATCATATTAAAAAACATACTTAAAATGTACCTACTAGCCCCACCATGCGCGAATAGCCCCACTCTACAGTAGTTACAGTATTTTCAGCATAAGGTAAGAACTATTTTTGAATGCTGCACTTAAATTATTGTGATTATTATTCTTATTAATAATGTACAAAATCTATAATAACATATAACTAAACATTGATGTAAATTCACTGTCCTAAAGGATGAAATGCAGAAAAAGTAGTTTTTAAACGATTTTGCTATAAGCAACACAGGCCGATAAAAATTAACTTTTTTCTGTACGCAAAGACTGGACTAGGTAATCCCGGAGGATTTTGATATCCAAAAAGCGAATCCGTTGTCCAAATTTTTCCTGTACGTCAGGATTTTGAGATATCCTAACATGAAAGTGAAAAAATGACCATTTTCAGCCATATTTGAAACAATATAACACGAGCAGCGATTTTTTTTCTTAAAACTGCTTACGCCAGCATTTAGTACTCCTTTTTACCTTTCATTTCCATTTTGGATCATCCCGAACCGATCTTTTTCTCCGAGATATGGCACATTAACCATTTCACTTTCACACTGAAAAACTAGCAAAGAAGGAGAAGAGAGCGAATAAAATTGTATTATTCGATTGATTAAGAGTTTGTTGTGAAAAGGTTTTTTTGAGTTTGCTGAATCTGAATTTGACCTCAGATTTGCAAAATTCAAGATGGTGTATTCAATATGGCGGACAAAAATTTTAAGAAATACTTGGTTTTGTACAAGATTTCAATTTTGCAAATCTGAGCTCAAATTCGGATTCAGCAAACTCAAAAAACCTTTAGGCACCAAACATTTTATTAATCGAATAACACAATTTTATTTTTTTCTGGAAATGATAGGTAAAAAGGAGTACTAAACGCTGGCCTTAACAGTTTTAAAAGAAAAAAATCGCTGCTCGTGTTATATTGTTTCAAATATGAATAAAAATTACCATTTTTTTACTTTTAGATTAGGATATCTCGAAATCCTGACGTATAGGAAAAATTTTGACAACAGATTCGTTTTTAGGACATCAAAATCCTTCGGGCTCACCTAGTCCGGTCTTTGAGTACAAATTTTGTCGGCCTGTGCGATTATTAAACAATTACTTGTTTATTAAAAAATGACAGATTACACGTTTGAAATCAATTATAATCACTTGTTTGCTAAAAAAAGTACTGAAAACCGGGCACAGGTGCATTCTGTGCAGCGCAAGCTAGAATGGATCCAATAGACAATAGTTGGTCTGATTATCGATTTATATAAAATAAGTTTATTTTTAACAGATAGTTTAACTACGCCTCCCGATCAGACTGTTTAACATTTTTGTCCTAGTGAATGCCTTTTTGATGATACGTTCTAAGTGTTTTTTATGGTTAAGTTTAACATGTAAAGTGTAGCCTAAGTAGTTTGCTTCAGTGTTTATTTGCAGTTTTGTACCGTCCATAAAAATATACACTGCTTTTTCCTTCCGTCTCTTATGAGTATATAATAAAAGTTTTGTTTTATTCGCATTTATTTTCAACTTCCATTTGTCATAGTAAACTTCGAGAATCCCAAGATATTTTTGAGATTTTAAGGCTAACCGTTTACGTAAGCTCGCAGTATATAGTGCCGTGTCATCAGCAAATAACACTATTCTAACTGTATCATGTAGAGGCAAGTCGTTTGTGTAGTATATGAAAATCGTCGGGGCTAGAATTCCGCCTTGTGGTATCCTGCTGTGTAGTTGTGTAGCTGTGTGTCGTTTGTGTAGTATATGAAAATCGTCGGGGCTAGAATTCCGCCTTGTGGTATTCCTGCTGCTATCTTTCTCTCTGTTGATGTGGTTTTATTTGCAGTGACAATAAATGTCCTACCTTTAAGATAATTTTGTATGCTTTTAACAATATATGTGGGAAAATTTAGCTTATCTAGTTTGTAAACGAGAACCTTATGCCACACAGTATCGAAGGCTTTTCCCATGTCGAGTAGCACAAGTGCGATTTGTTTGTTTTTGTTATATTCTCTACTTATACAATTTGTAACCCTGAACAACTATTGAACCGTGCTTCTCCCTGGCCTAAAACCAAACTGTTGTGGCATAAGGAGCCTATTTACATTTTCAAATTTAATTATTCTGTTGTGGATGATCTTTTCTAATATTTTACTTATAGTAGGCAATAAACTGATCGGCTGATAGTTTTGTGGAAAACGTTTATTTTTACCAACTTCGTGAAACGGATATTTGCCTTTTGCCACACAGCTGGAAAGTATGCAAGCAGGAGACAGACATTAAAAATGTAGTTTAATTGGACAAATGCCTTTTCTGGTAGATTTTTTAGGATGTTATGTATATTGTCAAGCTCTGGCGCTTTTTTGGGCTTTGTTCGCAACACAGCCTTTTTTATCTCTTTCGGGCTAGTTAACTCAATATCTTCCTATTCTATTTGTGTATTTCGAAGTATTTTCTATTTGCAAGCCTACTGGTATCCTAGTCACCCATATTTTCGGTGAGGTGATGCACCTTTTCGAAACAATTTCCAATTTCTTCAACTTTATCGGTATTGCTAATCGCAAGGCCTTTTAAACCGTATAATGTTCGGATTGCATTATTATTTTGTTTAGTGAAGGTAGATGATCCGAATTTAGTTCGTTTATAGCGCTCACATTAACGTTGCTCTCTATGTTTTTCGAAAGTCCAATATCTACAATACTTGGAAGTGTATCATTGGATGGAATCAGTGTGAAGGGTGATCCCTTCACACAGAATTTTAAAAAAATGTTTAAAGGCATAGTTAAATAAAATTCTACCGTTAGCTTTGTTTTATTTTACAGTTCCAAACTGTGCTTTTCGCGTTGAAATCCTCGTATATAAAAACTTTATTCGCAGTTTTAAATATGGTATCTGAATAATTAATATTAATTTTACTATGTGGAGCGTTATAAACTGATACAAAGACACAATCATTGGCCTTGATTCCTAATTCTTTGAAGTCTTTCATATTGAGAGAAATCTGGTAATGAGGATCATTAGTCCCCCACTCGTTCCTAAATCTGGTAATTAGGATCATTAGTTTCCCACTCGTTCCTAAATCATTTCTATCCCAGCGAATGCATTTGAACCCATCTACTTTAAAGTTTCGTTTACTACTGATTTTGGTTTCATTTATAAACATGTTGTAGATTTTATGTTCTTTTATAATAATGCCATTTACATTCAAATTGCCTAAAATTATAGAATTATCACAGTTATTCGTAGCCATTGGTAACATTCCAGAAAGCCTCTAATCTAGCCGCATCATTATGACAAGGAATCTGTCTTTCATTTAAATTTTTGATTAGCCTCAACATTCTACTTAGATCATATAGGGTGTTTGATCTATTAATTTCGGCAACAAGTTGTTGCAAGTCACTTTTTCGGGGGAGCGATGTGCTGTCGCCTGCTTTCTCGTTCGTTGTCGCTGCATCTTTCAC
Organism: Euceroptres primus; assembly: GCA_037177015.1. NCBI lineage: Eukaryota > Metazoa > Arthropoda > Insecta > Hymenoptera > Figitidae > Euceroptres > Euceroptres primus. The sequence goes on from JBAGKK010051148.1 coordinate 7,317, forward strand.
GTTCGTTGTCTGGCCACATTGCTGGTTCGTTGTCACAACTACTCTTTCTGACCAGGTTGATGATCCTTGTGCCACTTGGTTTCTACGTCTCAGAGTAGGGGACTCCTGCTGTCTCGTTGTTATATGAGGTTGCTCATGTCTCCTTGGAATGTTTTTATATCCTTGTTGAGCAGCTCCTCTGGCTTTTACTATCTAAAGGTGTTTCAGGTAAACAGGGCAACTTGAATAGTTTGCCGGATACGCGCCACCACAATTTACATACGTAGCTAGTGTTTCTTTGGTTTTGATGCAGTCGGATGTCAAATGTATAGCGTACCGTGTCCGAACATTTGACAACAGCGACATTGTGTCACTTGTTTTTGATTTCTGCATTTTCCCCACTTAACTTTATATTTTTATTTCAGCTGGGTTATTTTGGTGAATTTGATCGCTTGAGTGTTTAGGTTCTCGATCATTTCTTCAGCGTTTATGCAAGCGTTTAGCGATGTTTGCTGAAATGTTTGCTACGCTGCCATTTCGAAGTGTACGTATAGAAAGCAAAGTTGCTTTCTGCTATTTTTTCCTGTAGCTATATTAGATACACTATTTTGAATATCATGTTTTGGACTAGAAATTCGAAACGAGGGGCTCAAAAAATTCCCAGGGACTAGGTTTTGTGAAAAAAATTGAAAAGTTTCTTTGCGGGACGAGTTCTTTTCGAGACCGCTAGAGTATCAAGGGCTAAGTAACTTTTTTTGTGGTTTTTAATGAACTATCATTTTGCCTGATTCATACAATTTTAACCGGGGTAAAAATTCTATATATTTATAGACTTTCGATGTCATCCAACATTTTTATTCGACAAACGTTTAGATAATACCCTAGTTAATGTTAGGTAAAAATGTAAATAAACTGCTAAATAAATTGATTTCTGTAAGCATGTACCTTTACTGCCTAAATGCTCTCGGACTAGTAATATTATTAAAGAAAACTTATAGAAAATTTGTATTTATGTGCTGACCTGACTAATAACTGAGCTTCTTTGTCTACTTTCTGTGTCGTCCACGCTGATATGAAATCGCCTTTGAAATTCAGTTGCTGCGGTGTCTAAGTTTCGTTGTTCATGGGTTACACCGCCAGTGGGTGCTACGTTTCTATAATTAAATAATAAAATTATGAATATAATATACGACCAGGTCCATGGGCATGTCAAATAATATAATAATAATAATAGGGCAAGGTGGAACGTAATAGTCACAGCTAAGGTTTGACAGTTGGAAATAATAGTGGAAGCAAAATGTAAAAGATCACGGTGAACTTTCACATAATTTCACCCAAAGGTCCTTGCACTGTAAATTTTCTTTTAGATTTTGAATCTGGGTAGTTTCCTGAGTATTTTGCAAAGAAAATCAGAACCTTTCATTGAGTAGTTTCTTAGAAAACCCACTTTTTAGGTTACAGAATTAAAGAATCAGTTTCCATTGAAAGAATGCGCAGTAACGCAATAAAAAGTAATATAAAAACATATATTTTTTAAAAAATAATATAATTTTAGCTATTTTCATTAATATTAGATTGAAACAGAAAAAAGATAGTACTTATAAGATCTGTACTAAAAAAAAATCAAAAGAATCACTCTAATGACACTTTATTTTTTTTTATCTTACTACATGCATTCAATTGTTGTTATTAGTCACTATATAATTTTTGTTGATAACCTTACATCTAAAGAGTTTATACGTTGTTTCAAAATGTTAAAAGAACACGCAAGAACACGCGATGAAAATCGTTTTCAAGTTTATTTATTGTGTTTTCACAGAACATAAGAAATGTTTGTTATTAAGAAACAGTTAAAAGCTGAAATTGAAAAGTTGATTCCAATTATTTTGATTATCACAACATACCTAGAGCCATATGCAGTCAATGTAAAAGAGATGTGTATCGACCAAAGAGTGGAATCAGAAAAGAAATAGAATTCCCAGATTTATCAAACTTTTATAAGCGAGGAACACGATCCCAGAATATTTCGAAATGCCCGAGTAAAAATGCTTCGACTTGGGTTCGACTTGATTCATCTTTAATTCGACTTCAAGACGGCGATGTCTAGCAGCGTCTCAAAACTGAGACGAGACATAACATATCGCCTTACCTTTATGGTCACAAGAGGTTTTACTTATCTCAAAATGAAGAAACTTGTCTCAAGACGAGGAAACTTGTATTTTATAACATTTGAAGGAAAATTTTATATATTTGTAATCGTGAAAATACGTAGATTGTGATTAACATAGTGACATTTTTACACTTTTTGCGAATATTTTTAAATTTTAAGGATAAAATGAGTTTTTTGGAAATTTCACTTTAAAAACCTTGCCATTTTTGCAATTTTTGAGATATTAACGTTTTTCTTGTTTTCGTTTATACAGTTTTTTGCACTCTTTCAAAATCAACCAAAAAGTTAAAAAAAAAAATAAAAAATGGTAAAGTTATTTCGATTTTTAAAAAAAATTTAAAAACTTTTTCTCAAAAACCTCGTTTTTTTCTGAAATTTTTAGGAATAATATGTACTAAAATCGAATAACTTCGAAATCGAAATAACTTTACCAATTTTTATTATTTTTTAAATTTTTTTATGGATTTTGAAAGAGTGCAAAAAATGTATAAACTGAAATAAGAAAAACCTTAATGTTCCACGTACAAAAACATATTTCATTGGTAAGCCAGTTCTGAACATGTCACCCACCGGCCTGCATGATTTGAAATGG
>JBAGKK010051159.1:0-10057 GCA_037177015.1 Euceroptres primus
AGCACAAAATTAGCACTAAATTATGCAATATTGAAAAACTTAATATGACAAAGTGGTTGTGCTAACTTAACAGACCTTGATATATGTAGTGGATCGTAAATAACACACTTTCGACCGTCAAGCCGCCTAAGTTACTAATCATAGTTTACACATCGCTCTCCTAAGATTTTTAACTATTTAAGTTCTTTGAACTATATGTTTGCGAAAATTCGAGATACCATAGAGTGGAGCTATTCGCGCATCATACCATCCAATTGTTTATTCATATTTTATAAGAAATTGGGTGGAGGAAAATATTGTACAACACATGAAATCTAAGTATTCTTCTCGATAGAATCTAATAGCGATATGAGTTTATGCGTGAATCGCATTTTTGAACAAACTATTTAAACAAAAATTGTGTAAAGAATCGAAAAATAATTTTGTTCTTTGTGAAAAAACATATTTTGATCAAATGCTGTCATTCCTATATTAAAATTTGCGCTATCTCTATTAGTCTACCAACGAGGCTACGAGACTTAATATTCAAAGAGATGTTAATTTTTGTCTTTTGTTCGTACAATTTGATAACGAGAAAAAAATGACAAAAATTACCATCTTTTTGAATAATAATTAAGGGTGTGCAAATACTTCGAAACATTGAGTCGAGTAGAGTCGACTTTTTTGGTGTCGAATCGAATTGAATTCGAGCATGCTTGAACTTTCGAGTACTCGAAATTTTCGATTTACTCAAAAGTTTCAGGGTCTTGAAGAATTCAAGTACTAGATCAGTTTCGAGCTGCTCGAAAGTTTCGAGTTATCGAAAATTTTAACAGAGAATTTAAGATCAAAATTCAAAAATATGAAATTTTTTATACAATATGTCAAAAAAAATTTTAAAATACAAAGAATTTGATCACAAATTTGTGGCCAAAATTAAACAATGAAAGTTTTGGACAACTGAAAGTCTCGAGCTATTCAAATTTTTGAGAATCCGAAACTTTTGAGCAGCTCGAAACTGTTCGACTATTCGAATTTCGAGTTTGGAGTTTTTTGCACATCCTAATATTAATGATATTGTTCAACAGCCTAGCATCTTAATTTGAAATGAGCCTTATCAGAAAATACTCGCTATTTTATTGTCCAGAGAAAGAATATGTATTATTTTTTTATTTGGACAAAAGGGAACACTGAGAAAAATGTCTGTAAATATAACGGTTGCTAGGTAACTGTTGAGCTTGTATTAAACATAAAAAATACTTTAAAGTTAAATGATTATTTTTAATTCTTGTAAAAATATATTGAGGACACTTAAATAAACCTCACTTAATCGATGAAAGTAATTAAAAGTCACCATTTGCTTCAATAATCGTGATTTAGCACACTTTTGGGTGCAAAGGAAAGGTCAAGTAAGTGAACCAGCCATGTCGGCTGAAAACTTAAATAGCTCGAAATTTTCAAAAATTTTCAAAAATAATTTTGTCAAAAAAATAAATGTTTATAACAATGTAAGGTATCTTTTAGAGAGCTCTACAAAGTATCTAAATTACATTTTCACAATTAAATAATATTAACGAAGCTACACCATGTTGAACAGGCCTTCCCAAGCATGAAAGCACCTTCTAAAAACAGATGTTTCGCCATCCCTACCAAAGCTGTCCACACTTTCTTTGAACTCGGTGTAGCGCTAGAAGGGACGGCGAAACATCTGTTTTGGGAAGGCACTCCCCTACTTGGGAAGGCTTAATGTAGAAACCTTTAAAAATCAGGAACCAAATTTTAAAGGAAATCGAAAAATCTGCTCCCTAGAGTTACGCAAATTCTCATCTCATGTCTACTCCAACGTGCGTAAATTTTCCTTAGAAAGTTGAAACTAACAAATGATTCATTTAAATATTTAGTCGTTCTATTTTTGTGACCAAATTTTACATTTTTATTTTAAAAAATTAAAAAAATTGCACTGTTAGTCGATATAAAAATGGCGGAAAATTCAGGACACCATTTTATGGTGCTTCAGCCGGGGATCAAATTTAGTTTGCAAATTATCGATTTTTTTCACCCACTTATTCTATGAATTTTTTTTCTCCAAATTCGAATTTTACATGGAAAAATAGTCAATTTTTCTCGCGCACCAGCAGAGATAGAGGAAAATGTTTCAAAACAATTTTGTCGAGCTCCTTCAGGCAAGCAACTTTGGTTTCTTACATTTTTTTCGTATCTCGGGTATTTCTCTCGAAAAATTCCCAAATTTTCGTTAAATTTTTAGATAATAACCATAGAAGATATTATTTTATTGGCTATGGGGTCTATTTCTTAAGATCTACTTAGATGTAAAATAAACTTTGAGGATCAGCAAACGTTTCGGCCCAAGTAGGGGCCCTCTTCAGCGCTAAATAGTAATAATGGTCATGCAATTCAGAATCACAAAAATAATATAAACTAATAATAAAAACATGCAATGACTTATTCAGTCAGGCTTTTATGGCAATGGTTGCTCAGGTAGTCGACGAGATCCTCCCAGCGTTGGGCCGTGCGCGTGCGCATGTGTGTGTGTGTGTGTGTGTGTGTGAGTTGAGTTGTGATATCCAAGCTCTCAGCAGGTTCCACTATTACAGTATGCACACGTCCCTTTACTACCTAGTTATGAGACAATCTCCTGACAAGAATTTTTTGATTTGTCTAATTTATTTATTTATTTAATTATCTATTTATTTATAAATTGTTATTTTTACTTTAGTTGTGATAAATTCTTTTTTTTTGTAAAAACTTCAAGCACTTGAACTGTCGTTAAAATTAGTAGTGGTTTTTTATTCACACGAGCGAAAACACTGTCTCGACTGAATTATACTTCACTTTCTAATTTTTGATAAGGCACACTGCTCTTGTATTAATAACATAATGTAAATGTTATTGTAATGATAACACAATTTGGTCACCAAACTTTTCGAATTGTTCAATTTTTTAAAATATTAATTAATTAATTTATTGATTATTATGTTCACTTTAATAAGACTAACGAAGCACTGTTCCAAATGGATTGTAATTCACTTTCTAATTTTTAGCAAAGGACACTGCACTGGATAATTGTTTAGTTAGAACGTCGTATCGGAATAAACGAATGACTCCAATTTAATTATTGAACCCATTCGTTTAGGGAGGCATTGGTAACAGCCCAAATTCATTGCAATTTTTTTTGCATTCATTACATTAATATTCTCCGTTCGGAATAGCTGATTTTGAATATAACCATACAAAAAATATTCCGTGATTAATCCGTTTAGGGGAGCATGGAGACGGCACAAATGACCCTCAATAATAGAACAATTAATTACTATAAAAATAAAATAAGAAAAATAACAAGAGCAATTAATTATTAAATTATTAAGTATTGATTCAAAAATGAGGCCACTCAACAAAAGAGGATACGGTGCTAAAAACTGAGACAATTCATTATAAAGGAAATTTGTTTTGCACAGTTGTTACTCAGGATCCAAAAAAGTGATAAACATTACCGGTTTACTTTTATCTAGGGATGAATTACGAATTATTAAATGCCCTATTTTGATTCAAAGCTTCTCAAATTCATATTCACGGGTTACTTTAACTTGGGTTTTTAAATGACTCAATTTATTTTAATCATATTTTATTTTTAAATCAAGAAGCTGCAGTTTTGCAACTCTTGGGTGCAACTTTTTTTCTATTCAACTGATTTTGATACATATTGGTACGCGATGAGTTTTGAGTGTACTGATGCTATATTTATTTTCAAAAATAAAACATTCAAAATGTCGGCCAGTTAGTTAAAATATTAGGTGAAAATACGAAAAACGGAAAAATCTCAAATGTAGGCTCTCAAATATATGAAATGTGTATAAAATAAAATAATTTAATGGTAACTTCAAAGCGAAAATTCTATTTATTTTGACCAACAAACATAACTACTACATGTCAGTTAATATAGTTATATAAAAATCTTACCATACGATTCTCATTTTTATAAAAATATAACAATTTGTAAGTTTTTGATCCTTCATTTTGAGTTTTAAAATTCTGTTATTAGATTCGGATTTGGAGCTACCAGAAACCTTAAAATACTCAGTTTTATAAAAAATACAGCAATTTTTAAATTTTTCAATAACCATATTGGATTTGCTGTCACGTACGAGCAATATTAATTTAAAATAATTAATTTTGTTTGGCATGGAGGCTGCCAAGCTGCCAAGTCTCTAGAGATTTGTTTTTATTTATGGGATCGATTATCCTCTGCCTGCCTGTTTCCTATCACCTTGCAGTTATTTTTATATGTTCTTCTGACTTTAAGGGTTTTGAAATAAGGGTTGAAAGCAAGAAAGGAAACTATTGTTTTAGGCTCAAAAATCCTAAATTAAATAGAAGTTTATTTCGAGAGACAAAGACTCCAAGGATACAAACTTGGAAATTTGATAAACATAAGAAACTAACACCTGTGCTTGTAAAACACGAGATTAGAACGATACATTTTGTTGGTTACCTTATCCTAGATGACCTTACGCTACCAACTCGGAGGAATGGAGTTGAGAAGGAGGATTTTCTTCGCTGTCTATTTCCCTGAGTTGTGCTGGAATTGAACTCGTTCGCCACACTTAGATGACTCTAGTCCTTTCTAGCGAATGTTCACACACTTTTTACCGGTACCAGGTTGGGGAGGATCCGTTATCCGTGGGTAACGGGCTTGTTTGCTCTCGATTTTATACACTCGAATAGAGACTGAGTTGCATATTTGTGAGACGACGAAGAATCCCTTATTGCCGCGAAAAATTCCGCGGTTCGAGAATGAATTTGCCACCCCTCAATTGTCCGCAACCTTCTGGTTGACTTCCGCCGGATGAAAGGTTTGATTATTTTACGTCCGTCCAATAAAATATTTGGAAATGCCTCCGGGTAGGACACTTTACAATCTCTTGGCGCTTCAACGCACTTACAGAGGTAGACTATACCGATTGGCAAACCTAAATTTTTATAATAAAGTTCCAGACCCACAGGCGGACAGAGGAATCTACCGTTTTGGAGTTCTTTACTCCTCAAGGCGACTCGTTAAACTGCGAATTTTGATTTACCTCGATGGGCCTCGAGGCCACATCGTAAGGTAACATCGGTAGAGGTTTTTGCTGAGATAAGGAAATTTACATTGGACATAGGTGATAGGAGTAGGAGGCAGGGAATTGTGAGGTGTTGCCATGCACTGTTTCTGAAAGAATTTTGCTGACAGGAATGTTACCTGACTATTCCTGTTCAATTCGCAATTTCTTGGAGCTTCGTTCAATATTATAAAGTTATTAATTAATAACTCCTTAATAACTTAATTTTACTGTTCTAAAATAATTTAGAGTTTGTGCTAGAGTACTTAGATAGAATCCGTAAATTTTGATTACTCTAATCTTATGATTTGAAAAAGGTGAATGTTTCCTGTCATTTTAATTTGGGAAAATAGGGATAGAATTCTTATTTCTCAAATTGGTAAAGCTCCTGTTATTGTTTTGAACGCTAGCTGTCAAAAATGCGTGGTTGATTTCATAGCGAGGGACGGACTAGAGAGGGAGTGGATAGCACGGAGCATAGGCCTTACGATGTCTGGTCGAGCGCGTCGAAGTATTGGTGCCTATAGCGTGTAGACGCTGCACACTAGTATAGAATGCTGCGGGAGGCAATTGGAGGCGCGAAAGGGCAGGGCTTATGTTGCCCTGCCAAGGTCTTAACTTGTGGCTACATATTAGACGTTGAAATAGGTTTTATGAAATGAATGCATACAACTTATTTCACTTCGTTTTCGACTCCGCAATTTTTGAAGTTGCCTGGAACGTATGTTACATATGCCATTTTAAATTTTGAAATTCTGTTATCAGATTTGGATGCAGCGGCCACAAAAACCTTGAGATACTCATTAAATTTTTATACAAAAACAATTTCTAAATTTTTTATGTGCCATATTACATCTGCCATTAGGAATTTTGAATTTCTGTAACAGATTTAGATTCTGCGACTCCAAAAACCTTCGGATATCTATTTCAATAAAATCGAAATGATCGAAAATAAAATCTCTGAGTGGAAGCGTTAAAAGGCTTCAGATGTGGGACACTCTTTAAAAAAGGCCTCTCTGAAAAAAACTGGTAATAGTTTCATCGTGGAATAACGTATCGTTTTTTAAAAATAAGTTTTCTTGAAGAGAAATGCAAAAACATTTTTTATTTGAATTTTTCGACCTCAACCCTCCCTTCACGATTTTTTTCAAAAGTGCTTCAAAATATTTCCTGTTTCATCAGCTTTTTAACCTCCGTTGGGCATTTAGGGCTACAGGATAGTACATAGTGCAGCATAGCGCACTAAATACGCTCCCGTGGTCCGTAATATATTTTTTTCACTTCCTGTCGACAAAAAGATAAATATTTCCTTCTAACCAAATTTCATACTGGCTTTTTGGCCAAGTTTCCTGGTAGCCTAGCCCGTAGTGCAGTGCCCCATATAACAGACTTCGGATATGACATAAAACCTAAATTTTCTAATTTTATAAAACATCGTGATGGACTTACGTAATTTTGTAGTGAATCGCCTTCAAAACGAAAGCTTTTTAGGTTGTATTATAGTCGTAACATTAAAATGATTATTTTTTTCACTATAAAAGAACTGGCAACAAAATATTGGTTTCAATTATTCATTGTAAACAAAATTTTACACTATATATAATTAATATGGGTGAAAAGTAAACGAAGAGATCTAAGCTTTAATTTCATGCATAATAAAGCTTCATTGAGATATTTTAAGACTTGTTAAAACAAGATAATCCAATGAAAGCTATTTTGACAAAAACCTAAAGATAAAGTTCTAACGCTCTTATAGTTAAGAAGGGTTTGTGCTAGAAACTTTTGAAATACCTAGAATTTTAGCCAAAACATTGTAGATTAAGAGCTTACCACTCATAAATTTAAAAAAGGGAATTTCAATAAAAAGAACGCCGCGAAAGCTAAAAGTCGTATTAGAGACGCGGCAAAAAGGCTTCGGATATGCCAGATTTCAAGCTCTGAAAATTATCCTAATAACATTTTTCTCTCTGTCAAAAATTTAAAAAGTTAAAGCATTTCAAAAATTTTGAGATCACTTTTTCAAACTTCCAAAAGATTTAATGCAAGTTGTTGGAAGTTCTCAAAAAACTCTAGAAATTGTCTAACATTTTTTTATCAAACTAGAATTACGACTATCATTCATACTTAAAGCATAAAAAGAAGTTAGTTTTTTTCAAACCTAAAAAATAATAAATATTATGTTTTCTTCACACATTTATTTTTCACTTTCGGGATATATTCGAGCCTCGTGATGAGAATGTATTCCTTAAAGTCGAAGTAACTTTGAGAAACTTCAGTTCACATTCATAAAATTACAAAATTTACTCAGTATAGTGATATTAATCATAAGGAATAAATTTGACTCTGCTTGAAGCGCGACGAGCACTCCGCGCGCCCTAGGTGCGCTCAAACTAGCGAGCGCACAGGTACTGGCAGCCGCCAAGTATATAGCCATTCTTCTCGGTGTTCCCTCAAATAAAAAAATCGTACATATTCTTTCTCTGCATAATATAAACTATAGTTAAAACCTGCAAACAGGGACTAGAACGCGATCGGTCGGTTTTTCGCTTTCTAAGCGTCTTTTCGGGGTAATTCGCTCGCCTACGTGGGTACTTTTTGGTTGGAAGACATATATGGTTGGAAAGCTATATTCAAGGGATAGGAGGGAGGAAATGTCAAGTTTATAGCTTGTAAGCTGTCTGTCGAATGTAAAAGTTAAACTCCGGTCTGGAATCGAACCCACATAGTGGGGGATAATGATGTAAAAATGATCAAAATACGATTCCAGCTAAAACTGTGAACTGATTTACAATTATTTTATTTTAAATTAAAGCTCCATAAATTATTAAAGTAATGTGCAAGCATTATAAAATAAATTAAAGTCATTGTTATAAAAAAATAATATGAATATGAAAATTAGAGCTATTTTTTAAAGTTTAAGGTGCTTTTGTTTCGGAAACTTGTTTAAATTGGTTTGACAGTGATATTTCACTACAGTACATTATCATTTCATGGCAAATGTGTTTGTTATAAACAAATAGCAGAAACAAAATTCGCTGTTTGAACAATTTTTTAAGGTTTGTGGTACTTTTTTTGTAAACTTGTTAGAATTGAAAAAATTTAAAAAAACAAATTACCTGAAACTTTCAAAAATTACTCAAACAGTGAATTTGTTTATGCTATTTGTTTATAAAAATTATATTTGTCACGAAATGACAATTTTATTTGAATGCACAATTCATTTAGTGCGTACTGTGTTTGTAAAGTTCGTAAAAAGTACATAAAATTCGGGTAAAGTAAAAAAAACTTAGAGATGCCTTAAAATACATTTATTATAAAAACATCTAGAAGTAAAACGATGCAAAGGTAAATATTCAGAGTTGAACTTCTAAAAATTATTAATTAAAAATTCAGAGAGCTACTATAAAGTTCGTCCGTTTCGGTTCGCACCTCTGAGACAACTGCTTTGAACTAATTTTCGCAGGGGTTGAGGGAACCAGGTTAAAAATTGCAACACTGTATATTGAAGATTGAATCTTGAAATACATCGAAATTGGAAAAGTGGCAACGCTGCAAAAAGGTTAAAAGGCAGATGAAAATTTTAACATAATTCTAGACATAAAGTGCTGCACTGAGGTTACGTTGAAGGCGGTTACCTCGGAGGGTTCATGAAGCAATTAGGCCTTTGGACAAAGTTGTTCCTTCGTGAATCTTTATTACCTAGATTTGAAAGTGAAATTTTATTGCTTTTGGGAAAAACCCACTTTAATATTTGGAACCTGGTTGAAATGTAAAACCTGAACGACGGCAGTATTTTAGTTATTCAGAAAATAGAAATATAGTTTTACAATATTCAATTAATTATACAACGTCGAAACATACCGTTCTGCAGTTTCGCTAGCAAAACAATTGCAACAAAGGGCCTTACCGAATAAGCATGGCAAAACTGCCCCCAAAAGGAAATTCCAAATGAGGTTGGCTCAAAGTTCTATCACTTTCCCTGTCACTTTCCCTGTCACATGGCCCTATCCTGCAGCCAACCCGTAGCCACCCTGTATAAAAAAATTTAATTTCCTATTTTGGCTTGAAATTTTAATTTAAAGAAATAAAAATTTCAGATCCTTTAAAGTTACAATCTCCGAAAAAATTTCTAAAACACCATATTCCAACCATTTTTAACTAAAGAATCAGGCAACTAAATTGGTTTGATGCGCTATAGTCAAAAAAATTTAAGAAACCAATATTTTACTGTGTTAATAGAGTATTTTCAGGTAAGATTCTCTGCTCAAAATTTTTTAATATAAAATTCCCCTTAACAACATTTTACATTTATATTTAGTGGTTAGGGATTCACTTTTCAGAATCTAGTTAGGGTTTGCAGGTAAAAACGATTAGACCACCGAGGGCATATCAAGTTTAGTCTGAGATTAAACTAATGCTCTTTCTTCTATGTACTTTTTTGGTGTCCTGAGGGACCATACTCGTTAGGAACATTGCTTGGCCTCTGAAGAAGCGATGAGAGAGAACATCGTCCGAGTCTTAAGAGCGGCATCCGATCATCCAGCATACAACCAGCATCCAGATACGGCCAAGAGTGCAGTTGTTAACTGCACAACGAGGGCAACGAGCGGATGGGATTCCCACTCATGTCGAAAACTCATGGCTGTAGGAGTTCGAAGAACGTGCTGGAGATCGACTGCAGGACCCCTAGCGACATCTAGCGGCGCCTTGTATTAAACAATCAAGGCAAGTACGCTAATTGTTATAACCCGGCCTGTTGATTGGTTCAGGCTCGTCAAATTTGCTAACTTCCTATTGGAGAACTAGAGAAGGTCCATTTACTTGTGCTCATTTAAGAATGAGCGACCGGGATAATTTTGAATTAGGAAAAATTAAATGTACCACTGGAATCTCACTTGAACAACACAGGATATCTATTTTCACAAATTCTCACAAATTCTGAAAACAGTTTTATTTCTTTA
>JBAGKK010051170.1:0-10056 GCA_037177015.1 Euceroptres primus
ATATTTTGAAAATGGCTTAAGTTTCTATGTTTCGACAATCGAACGAGAATATTTTATAAACTTGTTCCGACGGAACAAAATTTGAAGAATATTTCAAATATCTATTTTATTTTAGAGAAATATATTAACAAAACAGAAAGAGGTTGTTTAATAAATGATTCTCTCTATTGTTTATTTATCATATGTTCATAACTAAAAAGACAAAGCGAAGTTAAGAATTTTATAAAAAAACGCTACGTTATAATTAACTGAGAAAAGATAGTTATAATCAATAATAAACTGTTCAAACAATCTTGTTTGTTAACTTACATTAGTGATTACCTCACAAAGTAAAAAGTTGCAAAAAAGTGGAAAATTTCAGAAAAAGTCACAACTATCTAGCATTACTATAGGAGAATGTAGTTGGTCAAATTTCACTAATTATTAAATCACTCTAAGCGAAATGTGAACAGAAATTAAAATATTTTAGAAACCACAAATTCCTGACATTATTGAAAGAGAATATTATTAAAAATAATGATAAATTATTTAAACAATTATTTCTCTTCACCTAACTTAATAATTACATCACTCTAATTGAAAATTAAAAAAAAGTGGAAAATTTTAGAAAAACTGCAACTTTCTAGCATTATTCTGAAGAAAATTATTATTGAAAATAATGATAAATAATAATTTAAAAGATTATTTTAAAAATTATTGTTGGTATATTTAATTGATTATTACCTCGCTCTAATTGAAAAGTTGAAAATTTCGGAAAAACCGCGACTTTTTAAATCTATTCTACGATAAAATTGCTAAAAACAATAATAAATTGTTGAAAACATTTATGTAAACTTCTAGTTACCAGTATAAACTATTATTTTATATATTGGAAACAATTTATGTTTTAAAAAACAGCAACAAAATTATAATTAGCGCCAGAAGCTCGCGAAACCCAATTTTTTACTTATATGCTTTTTTGGGGAACCAATAAAACAGACTTATAGGGGTGATATTTGAAAAATAAGTTTTTATTCGTATTTGTTTGCTAATTTTGAATAGAAATGTTGAGTTTCAACTCGATACACATAATATTGACGATTCTGAATAAAAGTAACATAACGTATTTTTTTCTTATGGGAAATACTTGTTAAAGTTCATGGGGCCTGTAAATACAATTTATAAAAAACGCATTTGGGGGGGGGGGGTCGAAAGAAATTGAGGTCAATATGCATGAAAATTCGAGAAACAAATTTCCAATACAATCTGAGACCACTTTAGCCTACAATGAGGGCCTTCCTATTTTATGATCCACTTACGAATTTTTACCTTTCAGGTAGTTTTTATAGTGTAGGACAAAGCTATACTCATAATTGAATCTTTGATGTCCTAAAATCTTATTTTATGGCGTTGGCCTTCGAGGTTACTAAATTTTAAATGTGGAAATCTACAGTTTACTGTCTGCATTTTCGCAGGTATCATGAAGAATAGAACGAGCTCATTGTGGTGTCGATACTCTATATAACCCCCCTTTCTCATAAGCATTTATGGCAAACAACAGAGCTGTCAGAACATAGACACAAGCTGTTGTAAATAGAATTAAGTTTTCTAGTGTATAACACTTGTGATAAGGAAATTTCGGTGGGGGGGGCTTAAGTCTCCTCAGCCCCCCCCCCTGGCTATGCCACTGATCTACAGGCCTGTATGCTGTGGGAAATTGGGACGAGGCTTATACAATTTTGGAGGTTATTTAAAATTCAGTCATGGAATTCAAATTTCTTAATTTTTGTTTGTTTAATAGTTATCAACTTTCCTTTTTTTGTAAGAATTTGACAATGGGCTCGATAAGTGACATCGTAAACTCGGAAGCTTGCTAACGACAGCCCAGGTCAGAAACCAGTGGCGTTGGATCGTAGTAGATACCGAGCAAGGGTTGTGGGCCCTCTCAGCCAGATATTATGCAGTTAATTATTCTTCCAGGAAAACTGATTTAATCTTTTTAAAAAATGTGTTTGTTTAAAGTAAAAAAAGGTGCAGACTGAGTTACAAAAAGAAATTTATTGAATAATTTTTTCATGTACAAACTTTATTACTGTAAGTCAGTATTAATACATGTTGAGATTCATGAGTTTCTTTATTAGAAATTGTTTTATTCGGTCTTGATGAGTGAGTATTCAGTTACATATCGTATTTGTATGTACATTAATAAGTTTAAATTATTTATCATTCACCTAATATATTTTTTGCAACGTACAGGAGAAGATTTGCTAGTGTTGAGGCAGTTATTGATATATCAAAAGGGGTAGAGGTATTTTTCATAGAACTTTTTTGCTTGCGAGATAAATTATAAAATTCAATTTTATGAAAAAAATGCTCCTTATAATAGTTATTTAGCTCCCACAAAATCCACAAGATCTCTTTCTTATGAAAGTAAAAATTCAACAAAAAATTGGTGGAAAATATAAGTGTTGGTTTTTTGAGAAAATCTACTTTCAATATTTTCAGAAAAACCGCCGCCATTTTGTTACTTTAAACCTTCTTTTAAATTTTTGAGATTTTAAAACAAGACAATAAGCACTATACAAATCAAAAAGAGGATGGTGAATATCTCAAAGTGGTCAAAAATGATACAGGATTAAGAGAAAAATTGGGAGTGTTTCGATAAACAAAGCACAAAATTCAAATATGCATAATTTCGTAGACATTTTTTTTGTGCGAATTGGAAAAACACATATTGCCTAGTTTCCTTTAAAAAACCAACATATGGGTGGATGTATGGATGTATATTCGCTAAGGGACGTAATTTAAGTCAAAAGAATTATTTCAAACAGGTTCCAAGAATATTCTTTACAGTCTTCGTCCAAAAAAAAATCATGGAAATTTTTTGACTTGCCTTTTTCCAAAAAATTGTAATATCTACTTAAACTTTCTTTTTTCTTTCTATTGAAAGATTTCATACTCTTGAAATCCACCAAAAAATGAAATGTGATATTGAAAGAAAGGTCCTTAATCTTTGAAAGATCTGAAAAAAGTTCCGATAAAAATTGTCCATATTTTGCAACATTTTATTCTTTATTAGAAAAAACAAAAATTTTTGAAAATTTTGTAAAAATAAACCGATAGAAGATTAAAGTGTTCACTTTCAATAATATTAATCCTGAAAAGTTGTGAAAAAGCAATATCGCATACGTATTTCAAGTGCCAAGAAAGATGAAGAACCTTTTTTCTTTTTTAAATCTCACACATTTTTTGAAAAATATGAGAATTTTTAATTTTTCGGAAAATCATCGCCATTTCATTAATTTTCAAGAGTTCTTACATTTTCCGAGGGATTTCAAAATAGTGCGACATTCCTGAGTAAAAGAAAAAAATAGTTAAATATCTCAATTATTTGAAGAAACACATCATTTAGAAATAAGTTTCCCATTACTTTATTTTTTGATAAAATCTTTGGAACTTTTTCTAAACCATTTTCTAGTGCCAAAAGGAACCTTCGCCTTTATGCTTCTGTAACAACTGTAAAAATAAAAGAAATTTTGACCCCTATTTAATTTTATTCTGATTTTACAATCTTTTAGTTTTGCAAGGTAAGAAAAGAAAATTATTTTTGTAGAAATTAAATATTTCTTATTCCTTATAACAGCAAACTAGCTTCACGGTGCCGAATGGGCCCATGGACCCATCTGCTAGTATTTTGTATATCTAGGCTTATGGGCTCCGATCCAGCCGGTTGGATGCGCGCTTCCGAGTTTACGATCTCACTGATCGAGCCCATTGTCAAATTCTTGAAAAAAAAAGTTGATAACTATTAAGCGAATAAAAATTAAGAAATTTGAATTCGATGGCTGAATTTTAAATAATCTCCAAAATTATTTAAGCTTCGTCCCAAATTCCCACAGAATACAGGACTGTGTTATTTACACCTTTGTTTACTGGTACTTTAGGAAATCTGCATGCTAAATTTAAAACATTTATAACTTTTTTTTGCAAAGTTATTTGTATTTGAAACCTCGCAATTAATTATTCATGCCTCGTTGCTTAAATTTAAACAATTTCACCTTAATTTCATAGGAACTTGGTGTCTCGGAGCGGCAATTATATATTTGTGCAAAAATATTGTCTCTAACATGTATTTGATTCAAGAAAAATTACTATTTATTATCACACCGCAGAATTTCCTCCAATAAAAGTCCCATTTTGCTAGAAAATTATTAACTTTAGAGAAATAGTGCTTACAAAAAGAAATGTGTAGATTAGCTGTTATTTTCAGAAGTTATAAAAATATTTGTGTTTTAGGTGATACTTTTGAATATATTTCAGACAGAATTTTTCTCCAATTTTTTCACGTATTAACTGCTTTTGTGCAATAAATATTCGTTGGAGAACAAATATGTTTAGACAGTTCTTATTCGGCCTGGAATGATCTAATGAAATACAAAAAAGGAACTCGAAATACGTTTGATGAAAAAGCGTCAATCAGGAGTAATTAGAAAACTGATTAATTGCGAATATCTCGAAAACGCAAAATCTGACAAAGATGTACCAGACAGATTCGGAATCAGGAGATTATTCTGCACCAGAATCATTAAAAAAATTTCGACGACTCCGACGATCCGATAGGGTTGGGTGTGGCGTTTGGACTATGAGCCCCTTTTTAAGAAATCATAATTTTTAATTTTTTTTGTGGTGTTATAAAGTATATTTTCTTTAAAATCATTGCACATTGAATGTTAATTGGTACAAACGATTTAGTTTAGCATTCAAAAAAATCTCTAACAGTTAAACATCAAATAATATTTAGAAGGCTTCAAAATCTAGTAAAACAGGTGAAAAAAGTCAGTTTTTAAAAATAAGTTCTCCTTTTCACTGCATTGCACGCGTAAATAGTCTGAACAATAATTTAAGTGCACAACATTCCCTATAAAATTAAAGAAAAATTAAATGTTTTATCATTAATAGTTCAGAAGATGTGACTTCCAGTAGTGATTTTTTAATGAAAAATTGGCCTGAAAAAAATTTAACATTTTCGAAGAAAGTTGTACTTATATTAGTTAAAGCAGACTACATTTTCCGGAGATCTAAAAAAAATGCTCTAGCTCTGTTAGGTATCAAGTTATTGCGTCCTGAAAATCATCCTTTTTATTGAGTTTTATTATGCATTAAGTTTTTCGGAAATAACTTAGTCTGTTGAATTTCACGTGAAAAAAGATTCCTATATGAATAAAAGCACATAAATTATTCAGCAAAATACCAAATATTGAATGTCCTATCTTTAATATTTCGTAAAATGCTGTTACGAAAATCGTGCTTTTCGATAAAAATTTATAAAAATTTTGCTAAAAGGTAAATCTGTTTCAAATATTAAAGATAGGACATTCAATGTTTGGTATTTTGCTGAAAAATGTGCGTGCTTTTATTTATACTATGGGCATATTATTTTCATGTGAAATTCAACATACCTAAGTTATTTCCGAAAAACTTAATGTGTAATAAAACTCAATAAAAAGGGCGATTTTCAGGACGTAATAACTTGATATCTATCAGAGTTAGAGCATTTTTTTTAGATCTCCAAAAAATGTTGTCCGCTTTAACTAATATAAGTACAACTTTTATCGAAAATGTACTAGACATATTTACACTTGCTTATACAAATATAACATTATTATTATCAATCTACGTTATTTTTATTGCAGTTTTTTATATTTTCCATATACTAATATATAAATATAGGCCTTCAGAACATTGTTTAAAAATATAATTCTCAAAAAAGTATCTCCTTATCTATTTAAAAAAGTTCCCCTTTTGCGTTTTAATAATATATTTTACATTCACGCTACATTTATTGAGATGCACGTTCACATCTTATCTTGCAAGAGATAATTTTTGTAATTGTTACGGTTGGCTATAAGTTTTAACAATTCAAGGTATATGTAATTCGCCTGAATAACTTTGATATTTGACAAACGATAAATATTGCTACTTATATTAAACTTATTAAATTTTAAACTAGTCAAAACGCGGAGTAACAAAGTGTTTTTGTGAAAACCCGAAGAGATCTTAAATTCCATCTGATTTCGTGTCTTAACTGAAAATATCAGTTAAAACTAGATTCACTCAATTGTGCTTTTGAAAGAATTAATTTTACCTGCTCTATTCAGTGAAAACCCAAAATACAAAGTTTGCAGTGACTGGTCACAGAAGAGTGTATTGTCACAGCTCGAACCTAACAGCTAACAGCGCCGTGTATGAGACTATGCGCTGTGTGTAAGCATAGGACATAGTTTCATACAGGGCGCTGTCAGCACATAGACTCATATTGAATGGAGGCGTCGATTTTCAGTTAATAAACGAAATAAGATGGAATTAAAAAAATCTTCGGGTTTTTACAAAAGGACTTGGTTACTTCTCGCTTTGACTAATAAAACTATGACCGTGGTAATTTCGTGTTTTAACTGGTCAAAACTAGTTTCAACTGGATTCGGGTTAAAACGGTAACATATATACAAGAATTACAAAATTAGAAACAGTATATCGCATATACCCTATTATAATATTTATGCACGGTTTTCTACTTCAGCTTTCTCATTTTGGTTATCAGATTCGCCATCAGAGCTCTCAAAAACTTCCAGGGTGCCCTACCACGAACCACGGATTTTAAATTAATTGTGGAATTTATATTTTACATAGGATTCTTATTCTATATTGATTACATGCAGTTTCAAAACTGCTGAACAACCTCTCTTACTTCTTCTGTTCTACAACAGTTACCTCACTGCTCTGTATTCATATTGTAGAGACTCAGTCATACAGCACAGCAACGGCAAACATGCACCATTCTTCAGGTTCTCCCAGTACCAACCTGCCAGCGGGCTATGAATTATGATCACAGAAGTTCAGCACCGTTTGGCGCGGATACTAGTTGGATGGGTGACCAGAGAACTGAAATAAACCCAAGGCGTGTCTGTGGTAGGGTTCACTTGTGGCCAACCACACTGACGAGTCCACACAAGTGAAACCGGGACGACACGCCGGTAGTCGAGAACGACTGCCTTGCCAATTCTTTGGAGTCGGCTTTTGATGGTATGATTTCAAATGTTCGACGCCATGCCATCGAGAGTGCAGGTGATCTCTCGATGGCTATGGCGCACGAACGTGGAAATCTACCTTATCAACCCCACGTAGCCCCGATCACTCTACAATATTCGCTGGTTTTACGCCATCTGTTGAATTTAAGTGTCACTAATTGATTGGTCATGAAGTACTCTACAATCACTTCATTATCAGCATATGTGAAAGTCCACGAAGAAAGGAACCTAATGCGAAAAAAGTCGATAATTAGTTTTTTACACCTATCCATAGTTTTTAATTTTCTCTTTCATAATAAAAAAATATTATTCCTATATCTAAAAAATTCAAATTGTTATTCAACTGCAAAGTGAGGGCTTCTCATGGAGTTCCTGTGTTGGAACACCTCTTTAATCGCTCCACCTGTAAAATGAAGCTACCGCGCATTAGGTCTCTTTCTTCGCGGACGGTCACGTATGCTGAAAATTGTACGGAGTAAAAGTTATGAAAAAAATTTGCCTTGGGTTGTCAATCTCATTTGGAGCAAATTTTCCTAATTTAAAGAACTTAGTAATGTCAGAACTTTAACTTAGGGTACCATTAAAAGATTCCCGCTAACAGAAAAGTAATTTTTACATTCTCAACGTACACGTACATGGAACTTTGTGATTTCATCGTGCATCGCACTCGGAGAAAATTTCTATTTACAAAAATCCTAGTCCCCTTTTTGGTAACTACCCATACAAGAGTTTTCTGTCTTGTATTTCCGTGTGGATATTTTCACCTGGGACATCTACCAGAGACTATTAAGACAATATGTTCATTTTTCGAAACCTGTTACAAAATTGTTGCTGACTGACACTTATGCTACAAATGATTATTTCGTGAGATGCGGACTAGCGCTAGATATGGGACAGACTTTACATTGTTAAAACAATATGAAAAAAATTCCTTTTTTTAATATCGTCAATTTAGTATGGAGTTTTATTTTACACATCCGGACACTTTTTCGAAAAAAAGCATTGGACTGACAATATTTGACGAATGAAAACACTATCAAACTGGCTAAAATGTTTGTCATGACACTGTTAAAAATTGTTGGAATTCTACAACACTTCTACGGTAAAAGTGTAAGGTAAAAATGCAAACACGGTATTGGAATAACGAAATTGCAATACATGTATTGTAAGTGTTGTAAATCGTGAAGTCACCATCGAGCATTCCAATACATGCATTGTCACGTTTATAGGTCCAAAATTGTGCACAAGGAATTCACGGAATGAAAGGAATTCAATGAATTCATGGAATTCACGGAATTAATTGGAATTCACGGAATTCATTGGAATCCAAGGAATTCACTGAATTTATGAATTTCACGGAATGCATGGAATTCACGAAATTCAAGGAATCCGTGGAATTAGAAGAATTCATGGAATCCAAGGAATTCTCTGCAATCACGGAATTCACGGAATTAATTAAATTTAAGGAATTCATGAAATTGATGGAATTTACGGAGTTATGGAATTCAAAGAATTCACGGGGTTCACGGAATTCCCGAAATTCAATGAATTAACAGAATTCAAGGAATTCAAAGATTTCAATGACTTCATGGAATTAAAGGCATTCATGGAACACACGAAATTCACGGAATTCATGGAAAACACGAAATTCACGAAATGCATGGAATTCGTGGAATTAACGGAATTCTTCGAATTAACGGAATTCTTCGAATTAACGGAATTCGTGGAATTAACGGAATTCATGGAATTCAACGAATTCATGAAATTCACGGAATTCATGAAGTTCAAGGAATTCACGGAATTCATGAAATTCACGGAATTCATGGAACTCACGGAATTAACTGTATACACGGAATTCACAGAATTTATGCAATTCACGGAATTAATGGAATTCCAGGAATTCAAGGAATTAATGGAATTCACGTATTTCGCGGCATTCAAGGAATTGAAGGAATTCATGGAATTCACTGAATTGACGGAACTCATGGAATTCCATGAATTCCGTGAATTCCACTACTTTCTTGAATTTCATGAATTCCTTTAATGCTATGAATTTCTTGAATTCCATGAATTCCACGAATTCGTTGAATTCCTTGAATTTCGTGAATTAATTGAATTCCACGAATTCAATGAATTCCCTAAATTCTCTGAATTCGATTATTTCCTTAAATGCCATGAATTCCTCGTATTCCATGAATTCCACGAATTCCTTGAATTTCATGAACTCCTTGAATGTCATAAATTCCTTGAATTCCATAAATTCCTTGAATTTCATGAAATCCTTGAATTCCTTGAATTTCATGAATTCCTTGAATTCCATGAATTCCTTGAATTCCATGAATTCCTTGAATTTTATGAATTCTGCCAATTCATTAAATTCCACGAATTCGTTGAATTCCATGTATTCTTTGAATTTCATGAATTCCTTGAGTTCCATAATTTCCTTGAATTCCATGAATTCCTTGAATTCCATAAATTCCTTAATTCCACGAATTCCTTGAATTCCATGAATTTCTTGTATTCCATTAATTCCTTGAATTCCGTTAATTCCTTGAATTCCATGAATTACTTGAATTCCATTAATTCCATGAATTCCATGACTTAGATAATTGTGCTTTAGAGCTATATTTTCTGCATTTATAATTTTTTGAGACATTCTCCTCAAAGTATTCGATGTATATAATTGATACTTTGAGGAGACTCCTCAAAGTATACAATGTGTACATGAATGATACTTTGAGGAGATTTCACAAAATTTCAAAAAATATATATGAAATTCAACGCCTCAAAGTATCCAATATACATAAAATTGATACTTTGACGAGACTCCTCAAAGTATCTGATGTACCACGAAAACTTTGAGGAGTCTCCTCAAAGTATCAAAAACTCGTCAAAGTATCCAATGTACCCTGGCAGACCGAAGGAACCGAAAGGAGCCTCTACAAAGTACCCTTAAAGACCCCACTGAGTCCCCGTTCGGTTCCTTCTTAAA
>JBAGKK010051181.1:0-10055 GCA_037177015.1 Euceroptres primus
CACTGTATTACTCTGTTCCATAGAGGGCTATTTAGCCCTGGGAACTTCTTGTTATTAAATAAATAAATAAATAAATCTTTCTGAATCTTTCTGTTTAAGCGCACGCGCCGTACGGTATGAGGGCTGCTGTCCAACGGAAAACCTAGCAAGTGACATTTACCGTAGGGACTATTTTTAGGTAACGTGCACGGGAAAATAATTTCTACGGCAAATGTCACTTACTAAGTTCTTCCATTGAACAGCAGAGGAGTATTGAGAGAGCCCAGGAGCAAAAGAAGATCTGTTACACCTGCAAATTGGCATCTACAATATTTTTCTCATTATAACACCAATAACTCAACGTCATGGTAAGTGTATTTGTTTAATAAAAAATTATAATCTCCTTCTTGATGTTCCAGCTATAACTGCAAATCTGTAAATTTATTTCCGATAATTTTCGAATTTAAAAGACAAAAACGTAAAAAATTATATTATTAATAATTAAATTATACAAATGCTGACTTTATTGGTCGTATTATTACTTTTAAGTAATAATTTGAGTAGTTTAACTAAGCCGTTTCGAGGCCACTGACCGATAGATGGAGCCACCGTCAGGCCAGTTACCGACAGTCGGTATTACCCTTGGTCGATGTTGCAGATTTCTACCTTACCGAAACTACATACAATTACCAGAGGGAGTATCGTATATCCCTACCTTACCGATATTTGTCTACGATGCCACTTACCGATAGATGGCGTCACCGACAGACAAGTTACCGGCAGTTAGCATTACCATCAATCGGTAATACAGATTCCTGCCATAATCGCGACTCGGTCGATATGTCATGGATCTACCATACCGACCGAGTGTTAGGTCTGTGTTCACTATTGGTTTCAAGTTTGAACTCCGCCACGAGATAAAAGAAAGTACGCATTTTGAATTCCTCGCATTATGAAGGTAAGTGTTGAATTTGAATTTCCATCACCAGGACTGTTACTGGCTGGTAAATTACCGACCGTCGCAATTACCCTCGATCAGTAATGTAGATTTCTGTTATGTGTCGAGACTCAATCGATACGTCAGGGATCTACCATATCGACGGAGTGGTGGACCTGTGTTCACTATCGGTTTTAAGTTTGAACTCCACCACGAAATGAAGGTGAGTAATTTGAACTCCTCACGTTATGAAGGTAATTGTTGATTATAAATGTCCCGCGGAAACGCATAGAGTTTAAGATACCCCCGCTGTAGCACGCGCATTCTCAGAGTTGGAGTCGGGGTGTGGAAGTTGAAAAGTGGTGGGAGTTGAAAAGAGTGGGGATCTGGGGATATAAGGCGGTGTTCCAGCCAGGAAAATCATTCTCCTTTCCTAGCTAGGTAGAGACAAGTCAGCAACAGCAGAAGTTCCTGATAGTCTAACAGTAGTAGGCATCTAGAAGAAGAGGTAGCAGGCTTCGACCTAATATAACCTCATCACCAGGCGATTTCTGCGCAGGACTGGAGTGTGGGTAGATGTAGGTAGTAGGACAAATGAGTTTGGGTTGAGGATAGGCCTTCATTTACTGTTCACAGTTAGGTTGAGAGCGGTCAACAGCAGCATATAATGTAAATAGTTTGTAAATTGATATGTATTGTAAATAGTTTATATATTTTTATATTTATATATAGTAAAATAAATACGAGTTTGACATTTAAATGAAGTATATTTATTTAATAAACCCCTACATCTAACATTGATTAAACATTCATTTAGCATTGATTTAACATTAAATTAACAATAATTTAACATTGATTTAATATTAACTTAACATTAACTTAACTATGACTTAACTATAACTTAACTTTTGTTTAACACTGATTTAATATTAAGTTAACTATAACTTAACATTAGTTTAAAATTAACTTAACTTTGTCTCAACTTTTTGTTTAACATTGATTTGACTATAACTTGTTAATATAACTATAACTTTATATCAATTAAAGAATAACTTAATGTCAATTTAATTATGACTTAACTATAACTTAACATTGATTTATATGTCTGACTTATCTATCCAGCTATTGTATGAACTGTCAAAGCCGAGTCACTTGACATAACTCTTGTTACCACGTTTCTTGAGAACCTTTTCTATGAGGTGAATATCTGGATACTTGACTTTGAGAATTTTCTGTTCATCAAAGCCATTATCAATGGTATAAATTTCGTTTGTCTAATTTGAGGTGTATCCCTTTTCAAATTAATTCTTGAATTTTCTCACTCGAACTTAATCATTAACTCTGAATTTTGGTCATCTAGAAGGTATTTTTCTTTGCTTATGGAGACGTTGCATCAATTTTTCCTCATCATCTGCGGTAACATCTTTAGGTTTTATATCAATCGTACGATGCTTTGTATCGTTATACTTGAAAACAAGAGTTTATAAGATATCCAACCACTTATAGTGACCATTTAAACTAAATTGTGGCCACATTTTATTCTTGAGTATGCGATTGAATTGCTCAATGATTGATATTTTTATATTACCTTTAAGTTGAATACATTTTGATGTTGTATGATTGCATTAAACTCTCAAATTGTGAGTCGTAAAATTCTTTGCCCTCATCGGTATGCAAGTTTTTGGGGGTTCAACCTTGAACCAGCATAGATTTTATCGCTGCAGTAATATCCTTTCCACTTTTGCTTTCTGTTGGAAGAGTCTAGGTGTATTTTGAAAATGTATCAATAACTGTAAGTACTTGAAACCTTTATTCACTTGGGAGTATGGTATCATTTCTACCAAATCTGCCTGACAGGTTTCATCTACACCACGTATTTGTACACGGCGACATTATCTATTATTATGATTTGGTTATTGGCGGAGATTTGAATAATGTGCGTAGATGCCAGTCTAATTTAGTTCGTTTACAGACAAATGGTAGATTAAGCAAAAGGCATTTTTCAGCTTTACATATCTCAGAGATGAGAGATTTGTAGAGTACACTGCATTTAGAGTTTTCTAATCGCTCAATACCCCGCTCGGACAAGAAAATTTGATACAACTCAATGTATGTAGGGATTTGGTTTTAGTAGTATAGTATTGATATATGATTTCAGCCTCTCTCAATTCTTAAGCTATTGATATCATTTAATTATTCTGACTAGGATTTCCAAATGCTTGAAACCCCATGAGCAGTTGAAGACGATCAGCTAACTCATTAGGATCATCCCAGTAAATGTAGTCTGATCTTGAATCTGGTTGTTTCAATGAACCTGTATTTGCTGATAGTCTTTTTAATGAACCTCCATTGGTCGATTGTCTTTTTCTCGATTCTTTGTTGGAAAAGAAGTTTTCAATTATATTCAAATATTTTAAACTTTCATCCACACCTATAGGTTCGGACAATTCATGGATTTTTTCCAACTGTTCCACCAAGATATAAGATCGTAGTAATGCCATCACACGTCATTTACCTTCCGATCGCCGTGAAGACAATACATCATATTCAGCTCCGCATAGTCAATCAAGACGGAGATTTGGTCAATTTTCGAGAAGAAACTATAACAATACGATTACACGTCAAATCCATGTAATGGATATTGTATTTAACAGTAAAATAGGTGGAAGTTATATACGCAAGCCGCCATGCAAGAAATCGATCAGTCTTCAATCAACTCGCAAGAGAATAACATTTCAGCGATTAAATTTCCTGAAGCAAATAGGTCTCGGATTGATACCTTATGAAGAAAGAAGAAGAAAAAAAAACGACCATTAATTTTCATATTTTTTATCTGTTGTTGCCACTGCTACAAAGATGGGAGAAATACTGAATATTCAAGCTATAGCCAGCTATGATGAATCTAAAGCACACTATGAAGTTCATGCAATCAACCTTATGTCGTATCATTATTCAACAACAGTGATGGAATCTGTATCACTGTCCAAAATCAAGATTTATGTATACTACTCAACATTCACTACACATTAGTGGAAGGTTGGTAAAAGCTGATGGACTTGCAGTTACTAATAATACAACTCTAATGACCAATGCCATCTGCTGCCTATTGGATGAAATACGCTATGAACTCAATGGAATTGAGATTGACCGACGAAAAAATGTTGGTTTAACCAGTACCATGAAAGGATATGTTTTTCAAACAGCTCGACAAATGTATCTTGCGGAAAATGCTGGATGGATCGACACGAGTAGAGCACTTCGACTTACTAATGCTAAAGGTTACTTTGATGTGTCTATACCACTCAGCATGATTCTAGGATTCACTTATGATTATCGAAAAATGGTTGTGAATGCAAAGCATGAGCTTGTTCTAACAAGATCGCACAGTGACGTGAACGCCATTGTTCAAACTCTAGAAGCTGAAGAACCATTCAAGATTTTAATTAATAAAATTAAGTGGGTTTTCAAATAGGTAGAAAAGATCAGCGAAATAAATATGCTTATCGTTTTGATCATTGCGGCATTACCAATGTTAAGTTATTCTCAAAGTCACAATACTATCCGTATGTCAATTTGAATCTGGATATTCCTCACAACCAGTTTGCACTACTCTATGAGATGTATGTAAACTTTCGAGCATCCTACTATGGTAAAAAGTCTGAGCCGATATTGAATTAACTGGATTTTAAAGAAACTGCTCCTCTGATAGTCCTTGATTTCTCAAAGCAAAACGAATTCCTCAATCAGGCCTCAGTGGACGTTTGTTTGGAATTTCAGTCATAGACGATCGTATAGTTCAATATAAGCCCATTAGTGGCGGAGGCCCATTAGGGAGGGGAGGTGGACACTAGGGTATAAAAGAGCTACCTCCAAGCAGATAAGCTCATTCTCAGTTTCAGATAAGATGGAGTTCATTGTGGATGTCCAAAGATTCAAAAAATCCTACCATAACTTCGTCTTCAAGGAGTTGGCCATCGTTCCTCTTCAGCAAGATGCTCAACCACTAGTCTTCCTCTTCGGATCCCCCTGAAGCTAGAGTTTACTTTCTGGAAGATATAAGAGTGAAAATTTATAACTGATGCGGAATTACCATGGAATTGATTGGAATTCTGGAGATTTACCACATGAAGAAACTGAGTAAAAGTTCTTTAAGTGCATGCACCAATCACTACTTGGATGCAAATCATTGTGCAATTCAGAATGTGATGATCCTCAAAACTTGGATTCTAAATCTTAATCTAGATACAGCCCGAGCAATGTAGACGAAGTTGACAATAATACTACAGTGGGACCTCGTTCGTGTCGCGGACTTGGGACCGTGAACCTCGTTCGTGTTGCAAACGTCACTTCCGGTCGTTTCAGAGGCGTACTTAGGTGTACTTACTGCGATTAATTCTAAAGGATCACGAGTATCTCCGCTAATCACATCACTGGCTTGCAGTGCGCGCGCAGATTTTTGCCGTCACTTCCGTGACACGAGCGAGGTTTTGAGTGATCACGTGACCATGACACGAAGGCGACTGCCGAACGAGGTCGCACTGTACATTCAAAGATTTTTATAACCATGGTGAACTTTTTTGTGAAACTAGGTTAAGATATTTTTCTAAAAATAAATGTTATTAAACGCATAAACGTTTGACTTTCCCTCTCCTATTATTTTTAAATTTAGTTTTAAGTTAATTTATTAACAATTTTAAGTTAATTTAATTAGTTTTATAACATGAACTTCACCGTGCTGGAAGTGGTATCGTCACACAATTTCAAAATGCATATAGTTCTTTGAGAAATCTTATAACAATTATTAAACATAAAGATTAATACTAAAATTGGAGAAGAATGCGTATCAGTTTTTGGGTCAGGGGAAATTTGAAACTCATTAAAAGCGAATTGTTTCTTTTTTTTGCCTAATTCAATATTAATATTAAAGCTAATAACATAATACACAACAATAGCTTTTTTTGCATCTGTGAAAATTTCCAGGAGTCTTGCAGGTAAAAACATGTTGAAGACACCATCGACCACGACAAAGATTTCGACTCTATACTTTGAATTTTCTGGATCTGCTTATAATGATGATTCTTTTAATAGAATATTTATAAGTAGAATGTTTATAAGTAGCCTTAAACTAATTCTAATTTTAATTAACTAAACTATGAAAATAAAACAAGAAAATTGTTTACATTTCAATTTATATGTTTATTTTAATGATTGATATATACATTTCAATCAACATGTTTAAATTCTACATTAATTTGAGATTCTGCTCTTATAGACGTATCAACTAAATTTTCTCTCTTCCTCTACTTACATTTACTTTTACTCCAACCCTGCGCTGGAATCGTTTAATGTTCAGGTCACAGTAGGTTGAAGTCTGCTACTTCTTCTCCTGAGTGATGCTGCTGCTAGACTATCAGGAACTTCTGCTGCTGCTGACCGCTCTTTACCTAGCTGTGAAAAAAGAATGATTTTCCTGGCTGGAACACCGTCTTATATTCCCAGATTCCCCCTCTTTCCAACTTCCACCACACTTCCCACACCCCCACTCCAACTCTGAGAAATAAGTGTGTCGAACAAAAATTTTTTGAATTTCGAAATGCTATAGTGCAGAAAAGTTGTGTATGCCTATCAGTGATAATCGTGCGAAATCGTTTCCTGGTCGGATAATATCTTCTGTTCTGTCAAGAGGATTAAAATTTTAAGATTTTTGCTAAAATGAGGAAAAGTTCGCCCTCTTTGAAAACACGTAAATTGATGTTGCTTGTTCTTTCACTGCTCTCAAAATGTGTTGAATACCACAAACGAAGCGTCAAATGGCATGTAGGTTGCCCATATGACAAATTCTGTACCGTCACGAAAACGGTAAAAATGATAGATTTGCGTATATTATATTTTGTGCGGGAACTGTATTTATATTGTATCTATACAATATACATACAGTTTCTCGCACTCAATGAATACTATTCATTAATATTATTCATTCATGAATACTATTCAGGGAGCAAGCGCGCACAAAATTGATTCAGATGAGGCGCCATCTAACGACTTATCCCAATAGATGGTAAATAAGAGTTGCTAACTATTACCGACTGTTGATATTATATTATTATTATATTATATATTATATTATTAACTAAGTGAAGAGATAACATATTTTTTATGAAACTATTTTTATTATAAAATGTCAATTTTCTTCTTATTATTATTAGAATTAAAAGAGCCCATAGCGGCAGAGGTGACAAAGGTTACAATGGTCATTACGCCGAGGGCGGATACGACGGCGACGATGATGCAGTTAGTCGTGTCTACCACGTTCCAGGGGTGATACTGACGGTGGTGATGTGATTGGTCTCATGGGTGGAGAATATTGTGGTAAAAATGCCACTACCCCAGGTGATGAAGCTGGTGTAGTCATTGGTGATGTTGTACGCGTTGGTGGTGGTATACGCAAAGGCGATGGTGTGCCAATCGGGGATGATGTCCTCATTGGTAATGGAGGAGGCTTAGTGATCATGAGAAATCCATAAATATTCGAGGAACTTACTGTAATTGGTGATTCAGGTAAAAATTATCTTGCAAGCTAGAAATTCAACAAAATTACTTTAATAAATGTTTGAAGAATGAATTAAGTAAAAAATTATGCTATAAAATTTCAGAATGTACATTGGCTTCCTCTTCCAAGTTCAAGGACATATCTTACAAGTTGAGGATTTTGATGTCACTATCTGACTAGAGTCTATCCTATCCGTTAGACATTATCCTCTAGGTATTGCTAGAAATCTAAAAGAATTGCTACTGAATGCTCTCAGCCTAGCTGCTGCTGACTGCTCTCTACCTATCTGTGAATTGAGAATGACTCCTTTGGTTGATAATATTTCATTGGCTATGATATTATTATTATTATTATATCTATTATTGTCAATACTATACTCTACTTTATCACACATTTGTATTTTGTCCATCACATTTGTATTTGTTGTGACTGTGACTCGTTATCTGCTACCCGGCACGCGAGAGACAGAAACCGGCTAAGCATTCGGCAGCATCTAAGGTTCACATCCCTTTTGTCGACACACTTAAAGAAGTGTCGGTGGTCGGACCCCTTGAAGTCCAGCCAATCAGAAGGCTCAAAAGTTTGACCATTTCTAAATTTGGAACCAACATAGATGCCATAGACTTTAAACATTTCATTACTGAAAGTGCATGCTAGCGAAATGCCCAAATAGTTCAAGCGTTGATTGCTAAAATTCCAGCCCATCGAGAATAAGAATGAAACCAACCTATAATAATAGAATAGAGTGAGCTGACGCAGAATCGGTATGGTTGCCTAACCTCATCCTGTCCAGATGCCCAGAAAAAGGTCACTTTCGGTACGATTTTTCGGTCAGTTTCCAGCCCATCGAAAACACGGATAAACAAAACCTCAAAATGTAGTACTGAATGAGCTTAATCCAAAGCACTAGGGTTGCCACCCACCACCCTGTTTGAAACCCTTGACAACCCCTTTCGAAAGTCCATATTTGCGGTCGGTTGCCAGCCCATCGAGAATAAGGATTAAACCAACGCCAAAATAAAGCTTGAGTCTCCTCCTAATTTACCAGGGTTGCCACTTTTTATCCTGTCCGAAATATTGGGCAACCCTATTTGAAATTTGAAAAAGGGCCTCTGGGGGAAAGCATGTAACAGTTTCCTCTGCACCTATTGGGCACAAATTGATTGCATAGCTAGATACCCATGAGACATGAAATCCCTTCAAGACTTGACCTTCAAATCGCATTTTTGTAAAAGCTATGAAGGGGAAAGAAAAATAAAGAAAGTGGTTTCACTTAAAAACGACTAGGATGATTTCAAGAAGGAAAAAAAAAAGTAAAATCTGGCAGAGAATTATGGGTGAAAAAAATGTTGAAATTAAAAAAAAATTAGGTTACGTTCGAGAGATACATTCCAAAATCTATTTTCAAAAAAATCCTAGGGCTGTCTATTCGAGGATATATTCTCACAAAATTTTTTGTAGTGAAATTTTTTCAAAATGTTTTTAATTTAAAAAAAATTTGCCTAATTTCTTGGTCAGTACATTTCTTCATCCTTCTGCTAAAGTGTGCCACTACATTTGGCAGCATATATTTTTTCATTAAAATCATTTCAGCCTTATACCAGAAAAACGATTTTTTTATTTCACAACGATAGAATCCTTGTTAGAAAGATATAGAAGAGATGCTCGTAGTTTGTTAAAAAGAGACAGACAAGATGTACCTCGTGGTGTAATTGTTTGTTGGAAGCAGTTGAAAGTTTTCAGATTTTTAATAATTTTTTTTGCATTATTTTTTGGCATTTCACCAAATATAATGAAAGAATTGTCCAGAAAGAATAATAAAAATTTCCTACCAAAAGATCATCCTAAAATTTTTTTTTTTTCAAATTTTCAAAAATTTTAGCATGTTTTAGTTTAAGAATTACATTTTAGCAATTATGATGACACACATTACCAGAAGGTCATAAATGTACTGGCCAAAAAATTAGGCAAAATTTTTTTTAATTTTCAAAAAATTGTTTTGAAAAAATGGCACTACAAAAAATTTTGTAAGCATTTATCCTCGAAAAGATTTTATTATTCTATTACACTGATCAACAAAATGTGACCTATGTGCTCATGGAATGAGATACATTATTTTCAGAGTAGTTTTTTGTGCTGAATCCGAATCTGGCCTCTATTTCTTTGCAGCACGTCAGGTTTTCTAGATTTTTCATATCAAATTTTTTTTTCCAAATTACAAATCAGGAGATAGAACGTTGCAAAAATTTTTTCGATGAAAATCAATATATGATTTCAAAGCACTTTTTTAAGCCAAATCCAACGGCGGGCTTGTTTCTGTGATATCTTATACAGTTGCCGAGATAATATAGAAAAACTGATGAAAAACACGAAAAAAAGTGGTTTTAAAAAAAATGCATAACAAGCTAAAAAATTTTTATTCCTACTGTTTCAGGTGTCATTCTCTTCGCTTTTTAATGCCGAAGAAATTTAAAAAAAATTAGGGTTCAGACTATCACCGTTCTAAAGATATATGGCAGAGAAGTTGTCTCTTTCTACGAAGTTGCCAATTTGACGGCTTACACGTACTTGAAGCGAATCATTGTACTG
>JBAGKK010051192.1:0-10055 GCA_037177015.1 Euceroptres primus
TTAACCTCAGGGGCCTTTCCTCTATCCGCAACCTGAGGACGCGCTACGTAGTGGTGATAGGTACCCACCAAGTAGTATCAGTTCAGTAGTTTTAAAAAAATAAAAAATTCTCTGTTGCCCGTGTTTTTCTTCCAAATTTAAATAGTAAAAGGAATTCCTTTCATAAATGCGAGTTTGTACATTCATTAATTATTTCAAAAGGTGATACATATATATGAAAATTCGAAGATCGGTGGTACAATTCGGCTGGTTCAGTAAGTTATGATATTTACTAATTTTTCAGTTTTGTGCAGTCGGGTATTATATTTATTTTTTATTTTTTTTTTACAAAGCTAAGTTAAAATAATATTTCACAATAATTGAAAGTTTTCGAAATTTAACTGTATAAAATATGAGGATACCTGTCAGAAACCTAACCTTACTTTTCAGTTTTTATTATTTTCGATGTTGAGGCTCAATGGATGACAGAATCGAGTTTTTGTGCTGTATTTGAAAATTTTAACATCAATTATAAGTGAAAATGTTATCTTTAAAAAGTTATCTATAATTATTGTTATTTTTATAGAGCTAATTTTTTGCTTCCAAGATAGCTTATAGATCAGTTAAATTATAGATCCTTCTAAAAATATATTTCGTTAATATTAATGTTGATGTTTAATTGTTTTATCTTTTCTCCTTTTGTTAACTATCAAACTAATCTGAATTTCTTAATTAAACTTTTTTTTCATACTTTATGATCAGAAAGTATTCTTAAATAGTTAAGTATTAAGTCTAAATTGAAGTCAAGTATTAAAACATTGTTTTATTCATTCAAAACATAAAAAACCAATAGTTGTACCTATTTAGAAGATCGGCGGTACAAAAAGTAACAACTTTTCAACAATTATTATTAGTAAGTAGAAAATGATTTAAAAATCTAAAACTTATTGATTTCTCTTCTGAATTGAGTCATCTAACTGTCTGTAAAATGAAAATGCTGATATGTAGAGTGGAGATAAACAAATTTAAAAATATTGTAAGAATTTATTTTTTCGTACCTTATTTGACTCCAGATTTTCGATTATATTTTTATTTAATTAACTCTTCGTATAGCATGTTTTTTCTTATATAAGCACTTGCGTAGGCCTAAAAGTAATGAGTTTTTGATATTTTAGATTATCTAACGTGATTTTTTGCCAAATTCTAACCTAAAATATGAGGGTTACCGAGTGCACATGAAACTTCAGGGACAGAATTCTAAACATTTATAAACATCTTCAAATCTAAAATATTTATCCCTATTCATAATTTTTAGATCTTTTAAATTAACACAAATAAAAAAATTTATAAATGATTGATACTCATACGAGTACTCGTATGAGTATCAATCATTTATAAAATTTTGCTGCCATTATTTCGCAATTTTATTTTGTGAATCTGTGCTTGGGGACAGGTTACTAAGTGGACATTTAGGGTATATTTTAATTTCCCATTTCTAAACAAAGGCACCTAAAATTTTGGAACTTTACCAAAAACTACGTCGATGTCGGGTCGTGAATTTCACAACTTTTTGGCAACGACCTATAAAATGATAAAGATTCGACAATAATATTTAAATATAGAGGCATGATTAATGTACAAGAAGGTGGTCCAAATTTTCTTTTTTGAATTTTCATGCATATTCCCCCAAATTTGTTCGAATCCACAAAAAAATAAATGCGTTTTTTTTAATGATATGACAAAAAAACGTTTTTGTAAATTTTATTCAGAATCGTCAATATTAGGTGAATCGAGTTGAAACTCAAAATTTCTCTTCACAATTGACCATAGAATACAAATCAAAAATTACTTTTTAAATATCACCCCCATAGGTCTGTTTTATAGAGTCCCAAAAAAACCCTATAAGTAAAAAATAGAGTTCTGCGAGCTTTTGGTGCTAATTATGATTTTTTTGCGATTCTTTTAGTGCAAATTATTTTTCATAGATAAAATATAGCTTTCATAAGCCCAAATAAGGTTTGAATAAAGCTTAATTTACAAAAAAAAAAAAATAGATAAAATATTACCCTGTACTGATAATTAAATGTTTAAATCAATTGATTAAACAAATTATTACTGTTTATAGCATTTTTTTCTTAGAACAGAGTTAGAAAGTCGCGGTTTTTTCCGATTTTTTCAAATTGTTTTCAACTTTTCATGTGGAGCAAGGCAATAATCAATTAAGGTTTACAGAAATAATTTATAAACAATTAATTATCATTTACAACAATATTCTCGTAGAATAATGCTCGGAAATTGCGATTTTTTTCTAAAATTTTCCACTTTTTGTCCACTTTTCAAGTAGAGTGAGGTAATAACTCATTCAAGTTAATAAACATAATTGATTAAACAATTTATTTTTAATTAATTAATTATTTAATTGAGGCTTTTTGAATCTCCATATATGTATATAATCATTTATGACAACATGTTTTCACCAGGGAAGGGGGGGGGGGAGCTGATAGTAAAATGTGTGCAATTCCAAATTTTTGTTTTACGCTTTGGAATAAACTTCGTCTTGTAATTCAAAACAAAATTTTTACAAGTCATTTACAGACCCACTCCTCCCATCTACTCCTAATTATTCCATCCTTTGTTTTTACCTCTATTGTAAGATAGCCTTTTTGTTTAACATAATATTTTTAAAACATTAGCAAAAGAGTAAAATTACTTCACTTTGAAGAAATAGAACACTATTTAAAAACTGATTCTTGTTGATGTTTGTTGTTTATTCATAACTAAAAAGTTAAAGCAAAACTGAAGATTTCAGAAAAAGCGCAACTTTTTAGCATTACTCTAAGAGAAGATAGTTATAAACAATAATCAATTGCTTAAATAATTATGTTTGTTAACTTGCATTAATTATTACTTAACTAAGTGAAAAGTGGAAAAATAGGTAAAAATTTCAGAAAAACCCGTTACTATCTGGAATTACTATAGGAGAAGATAATTATAAATAATAATAATTTTTTTAAACCATTATGTTAGTAAAATTGCATTAATTATTAATTCACTCTAAGCAAAAAGTGGACAAAAAGTTGGATGTTTCTGAAAAAAACGCAACTTTCGGACATTATTCAAAGAGAATATTATTAAAAATAATAACAAATTGTTTAATCAATTATGTTTGTTAACTTTAATTAATTAATTACTTTCTAGCATTACTCTAAGAGGATATTGTTATAAATGGTTTAAACAATTATTTCAGTTAAATTTAATTGATTATTGCCTCTCTCTAACTGAAAAGTTGAAAACAAGTTGAAAAATTCGGAAAAAACCGCAACTTTCTAATTCTATTCTAAGAAAAAATTGCTATTAGCAATAGCATATTGCTATAAGCAATAGTAAATTGCTTAAACAATTTATGTAAACATTTAATTATCAGTAGAAAGTAGTATTTTATGTATTAGAAACAATTTGTACTAAAAAAAACCGCAAAAAATCATAATTAGCGTCAAAAACTCGCAAAACCCAATTTTTCACTTATGGGGTTTTTTTTGGAATCCTATGAAACAGATCTATGGGGGTGATATTAAAAAAATAATTATTCATTTGTATTCTATAGCGACTTGTGTAGAGAAATGTTGAATTTCAACTCGCTTCAACTAATATTGACGATTCTGAATAAATTTACAAAAACGTCTTTTATTCTTATGGGAAATACGTGTTAAAATTCATGGGGCTTGCAGAACCGCTAAATATCATTCTTCTTAAAAAACAACGCATTGATTTTTTTGTGGATTCGAACAAATTTGGGGAGATGTGCTTTAGGGTGGTAGTTATTTTGGCGATGTCGGAATTTCCCCCCCCCCCCCTTCAAAACTTTCAAGGTAAATAAGAAAAATTTTGCGCAAAATTTGAGGAAGATTGGGTAATATTAACGTGTGCCACACCGAGCAGTTGAAAATTTAAATAGAAAATGCATGTATTTTTCAGCTCATTTTACCTCAATATTCATAACCTTTTTTCAAATAGACATAAATATATTAAAACTTGGTACAGTTTTTGTTCATGATACAAAGTACAAGACCTAATTTTTTCAGAATTTTTCATCAACATTATCATACAGTACGAGTCTTTCAAAGCCGACCTTTTCTGTTTTTTTCACTGAAAGCCTCCATAATGCGTATTAAACTATTTTTCGACTACGCGTTCTCCAATTTCAGGTTGTGTGTTTCGTAAATGGCCCAAATATGGACCATAAGTTGGTAAAGGTAATAAGACCATATAAAAACCGTATAAATTCACTATGATAATACGGCTATTTTTTTATTCTTTTACCTGCTGTCCTATTATTTTAAAACTCTCACTGTCGCACATAAAAGATAATTTCTGCAAAGTTTTGTCAAAACTGGAGTTTTCACTAAAAGTACTACTTCTAGTGAAAACTTCAATTGCTTCGTGGTACGTAATAGTATTAATGCAAAAATTATCTTTTTATGTGCTACAGTGAAAGTTTTAAAAGAATAGGACAGTACATAAAACAATAAAAAAATAGCCGTATTATCATAGTGATTTCATATGATTTTTATATGGTCTTATTACCTTTCCCAACTTTTGGTCCATATTTGGGCCATTTTCACAACATAACATAACATGAAGTTATGAATCTTTTGAAACAGTAATGGAGGCTTTCAGTGAAAAAAAGAAAAGGTCGACTTTAAAGGACTCGTACTGCATCATAATGTCGATGAAAAATTCTGAAAAAATTAGGTTTCATACGTTGTATCATGAACAAAATTGTACCAAGTTTGATACATTTATGTCCATTTAAAAAAAAATTGTGAATATTGAGGTAAAATGGGCTGAAAAGTACATGTATTTTCCATTTAAATTTTCAACTGCTCCGTGGCACGGGTTAATATTATCCAATCTTCCTCAAATTTTGCACAAAATTTTTTTTATTTACCTTGAAAGTTTTAAAGGGGGGATGAAAAAATTCTGACATCGCTGAAATAACTGCCACCCTAATATGGATGAAAATTCGTAAAAAAAAATTGAACCACCCTAATGTACAATCATTAGGGTGGCTGAAAATATATGTTTTTTAGGGTAGGACAACGATCTCTCTAAACTTTTTCAATGCCAAAGAAATAATTGCTTTCAAATTTAAGCTAAAGCGATCAATAATAACTTGTGGTATTAGGGTCGTCAAAAATGACTTTTTTTAAATACAGGGCAACGTACCACCCAATTAGATTCCAAATCCGAAAAAAGAAAATGCATATTTTTCTTTTTTCGAGGTTTTAATATTAACAGGTGTCCACACTGTAAAAAATCCGTTGTAATATGTATCTTCATGTCCACTGATTCACGTGGTAATATTACACTTTTAGTGTAAAATTCATACAAATCTTGAAAAACATGCAGTGACTAACGTTAGAATTTCACAAGACTTGTATGAATTTTACACTGAAAGTGTAATATTACCACGTGAATCAGTGGATATAAACACTGTTAGAAATTTCCATGGCAATTTTCGGAGACATGAGACTGAAGCTTTAAGCAGTTTCCGTTTCTGAAATTTCAGTTAAAATTTGATAAATTTAAGAAAAATTTAGGAAAATTTATTTACAAGTAACTGAAAATTTATTTACATTTTGGTAATTTTACGATACTTGAAGGGTGGCGATCCAAAAGGGCATAAACGCCATTTTGACGATTTTTCAGAAGAGGCAAAAAACGCTCCCAAAATTCGAGTTTTCAATTTAGGAAACATATAAAAACTTGCTCTTGAGATACATCAACGCTGAATTGAAGCTTGAAAATTTTTATTCACAAATATTATTAGGTTCCGAGAAAATAGAGGGGGAATTAATTAATTAATTTCCGAGAAAATGGATGGGAAGTTCTTTTTCGTCCCTGGCGCACGCATTTTTCAACTTTGGACGCTGATTAAAAATCCAATTTTCAATTTAGAAAAAGAACAATTACTTGCTCTCGAGGTACTGCAGTGCTGACTTGAGACGTGAAAAGTTTAGTAGAAAAAATTTATTGAGTTCTGAGTAACTGCAGGAGAATTTTTTGGTGCTTGTTTTCTTAATTTAGGACGGTAATGTATAGCTCCAACTTTTAATTCAAAGACGCAAATGCAAAATAGGTTTGGAGTTATGGAGTTGAAAAACTTCCGAAATATTGCGAAAAGTTGCAAAAGCTTAAAATAAATGAAAAAAATTTTTTTTTAATTAAAAAAAATTGCAAAATTGCGAAAAAATTGGAAAATTGTAAAAAAAATTGAAAAATCGCATTATAAAAAATACCTTTTGTAAAAGTATGTATTACACCTCATCCGATTCTTTAAATCGATAATATCATTTTCGACAAAATGGCGCTTTTGTTCTTTTAGATTGCCGCTCCTCATTTGTAACAGAAAAAATTTTACGTTCAAATATAACTGAACCTTTATGCAGTTTACATGTAACTGAAAATTTAGGTACAGTTTGATAAATTTCAGTTACAATTTGGTAAATTTAGGATAAATTTTAAAAAATTCAGTTACCGTAACTAAAATTTAAGACAAATTCATGAAAATTTAGTTACAGATTGGTACATTTCAGTTAAAATTTGATAATTTTCAGACGTTGTTGCTGAAAAATATCTTAAATTTTATAAAATTTTTTGTTACTTTCGTAACCTAAATGTTCCGAAAATTTACGGACATTCCTAACAGTGAAGATATATATTGCAACGAATTTTGTACAGAGTATAGGCACTAGGGTGGTCCAAAATATTTTTTTTTTTGAATTTTCATGTTCTCACCCCCCCCCCCCCAGATTTGTTTGAATCCCAATAAAAGTAAGCTCGTATTTTTTTATTTTGAAATCAATTGATATTTAGAGGTTGCTCAAAGCCCATAAAGTTTTACGTGTATTTCCCATTAGAAAAAAGACGTTTTTTGTAAATTTGCGATAGAATCGTTAATATTAGATGTATCTTTTTTTTGCACGCTTTTTAAAAGAATAATCGTTAAATACGAAGAAATAATTACTTTTTGAATTCAACCCCCTTAAACCACTTTTATAGGGTCGCAAAAAAAACCCAATAAGTGCAAAAATGAGATATCGAGTATTTTTGACGTTTAATCTCATTTTTTGCAGCTTTTTTCACAAACTGTTTTTATTACGTAAGATATTACTTTTTAAACAAATTTTGATGTTTCAAAAATTGATTAAACAGTTTATTATTGTTTCTAAATTCTACATTCTACATTCTTCAACTTTTCTTCGACTCTTTAGTTACAATGAGATAATAATTATTAAAAAATTAACAAGAGTAATTATTTAAACAATCATTTATTGTTTATATCTATCTTCTCTTAGAATAAAGCTAGAAAATTGCGGTTTTTTCTACATTCTTCCACTTCTATTCGACACTAGTTAGAATGAGATAATAATTATTGAAAGTTAACAAAAGTAATTGTTTAAACAATTAATTGTTGTTTATAATGATCTTTTCTTAGAATAAAGCTAGAGAATTGCGTTTTTTTCAATATACTTCAACTTTTCTTCGACTCTTTAGTTATAAACAATGAAATAATTAAACACCCACAAAAATAATTGTTCAAATAATAAGAATACTTAATTCAGAAAAAAATAATTGAATGCTTTTTAAATAATGATTCTTGTTGGTGTTTATTTGTTAATAATTTGTACATAACTAAAAATCCGAAGAGACGTTCGAATTTTTAAAAAAACCCAACTTCCTGGATTAATTCACAAAAAGTATAATAATAGACAATAATATACAGCTTGAAAAATTATTTTTGTTGATGAATATTGGTTATTATATATTTGTAACTAAAGAGTCGAAGAAAGGTTGAGAAATGTAGAAAAAACCGCAATTTTCTAGCTTTGTTTTAAGAAAAGATTGTTATAAACTATAATAAATTGTTAACACAATTATTTTTGTTAATTTTAGTTAATTATTATCTCATTATAACTAGAGAGTCGTCAGAAAGTTGAAGATTGTAGAAAAAACCGCAATTTTCTAGCTTTATTCTCTGAAAAGATAGTTTTAATCAGTAATAAATTGTTTAAACAATTTTTAAAACAACAAAATGTGTTTAAAAGGTAATATATTACGCATTAAAAACAATTTGTCAAAAAAATGAATAAAAAGTAAGATTACACGTCAAAAATACGCGATATCTCATTTTTGCACTTACGGGGTTTTATTTGGGACTCTATAAAAGTAGTTTATGGGGGTTGAATTCAAAAAGTAATTATTGATTCCCATTCACTGATTAATTTTCAAGAAAGGCGTGCAAAAAATGTAAGATACATATAATATTAATGATTCTATCGCAAATTTACAAAAACGTCTTTTTTTCCTGTGGGAAATACACGTAAAACTTTATGGGCTTTGAGCAAGCCCTAAATATTGATTTCAAAATAGAAAAATACATGTTTAATGTTTTTGGGATTCGAAAAAATTTGAGAGGTGAGAGTGTGAAAGTTCAATAAAAACAAATTGAACGGCACTCGAAATTTTCCATGTAAATCAAATGGGAAAAAATCACTTTTTGGGGTTTTTGGAACAACTTATGAGGATTTGGGAAAATGTTACGGAACACTTCGAGGACTTGTAGATGACTTACCAACGAAAAATTCCATGTATGATACATATGGGTTTGACACCAATAACACACCCACACAGTGCCTCGAAAAGTACCCCTAAATCCAAAATTTCAATTCTGCATAAAATGTACACCTATGAACAGTTTATTCTCGTTTCTTCTGCCAAAAATTATTATTATTGGTTTAGTGGAATATTTATCAACATTTTTAAACTAATATTTAATTATTTGAACAAGTTCCATTTGTTCAAACAATTCTTTTTCTCAAAAATTCTTCTATAAGATCGGATCAAATTATGCTAGAAAAGTTTGCTTTTTTCTAATAGAATCATAATTTAGTACTATTTCCAGAATTTAATTGCGTTGTCCTACAGAATTCTGCTTTTTTCCTTTAAAATATTAGTCTCAGTTGTCTTTTTCATATTGCATATCTTTATATTTCAGTTTTATTATTTAGAACATTTTTTTTTTCAATTTTCTTCAGGAAAATTAGAAAATTTTATGTTTTTTAAAGAATAAAGAACGAAAAATTTAGAAAATTTTTTGTTTTTCAATACAATAAATAATATAAATACTGATTTTCGAAAGCAATTTTTTCATTATTTATATTTCTGGGTTCCAGAAATACAAATAATGAAATGTATTGCTTTCATAAAATAAGTACATATAATATTTATTGTATAAAAAAATTAAAATTTCTGAATTTTCAGAAGAAAATTTTTAAATAATAAAGCTGAGATATAAAGATATGCAATATAAAAAAGGCAACGAAGACTAACAATTTTAAATAAAAAAGCGGACTCCTGTATGAAAACAAGATGAAATACTAGAAATTAATGATGAATAATTGTTTAAACAATGCATAAAGATAAAAAATAAAATTTTTTATTTTTAAAAATCACTGGCTGCAATATTAAATAGACAAAAAGAGAGAAAATTCCCAAACTTCCTGGAAAAATATTGTTTAAACAAATGAAATTTAATTAAACAAATGTGGTTTTGTTAAGTAATAAATCTATGACATCGAAAACGTATAAAATTTATTAATCGGCAACCTATATTATGATTCTATTAGAAAAAATTTGCCCGGCCCCCTTCGGGGGCACGAGCACATTCTCATCGAGCGCTTCGCGCGCGGCTCGCTTCGCTCTCAAATTTGAGCGCGCCTAGGGCGCGCGGAGTGGCCGTTGCGCTTTGCGCTACGCGCTCCAATATTATTCATCGTCGCGCTACGCGCTCCGATATTACTGAACGTCACGCTTCGCGCTCCGTTATCGTTAAACCTCGCGCGTAGCGCGAGGTCCTTATAGCACGCGAAGGTCGCTTCGCTCGCTAATTTGAGCGCGCTTCCAGGCTCGCGGAATATTCGTCGTTCTTTGCGCAGTGTCAAGTTTATTCCTCATGATTTACTTTTACTGCCGTAAGTAAATTTTGTAATTTTATGAATATGAACTTAACAGTG
>JBAGKK010051203.1:0-10054 GCA_037177015.1 Euceroptres primus
TTTGAAATACGTATGCGTAATCCACCTGGCATACCTAAAATATTCCTATTGACAAAACTTTCGGAGTGCCCCTCGTACGTGCGATATACTTCGACTGTTTGTACAGTGACGCAGTGTTTGTGAATGTATCAGTGTTAGGTTTATGTATATTGTGTAGTCTTCGTTGTATTCCATAATTTACATTATAAACAATTTACATTTAAAGATTATATTATCTCTGCAACAGTGTACAAAAAATGGCTTACATGTGTTTATAGATGCCATTCGAAATGCCATTCTTGATAGAATAGGAATAGGTTTTCATCAGCAGTCTTAAGGAAGTGGATAGAAAGGGATACCATGTATGATAAGATTGGATTGAATTTTTATCAGAAGAACTTATAAGAATGGATAGGAATCACTGGAGCAGACAGTGTCTCATGTCGCTTTGATAGAAATCAATAGCTATTTCTATCC
The DNA here is from genome assembly GCA_037177015.1 of Euceroptres primus. NCBI lineage: Eukaryota > Metazoa > Arthropoda > Insecta > Hymenoptera > Figitidae > Euceroptres > Euceroptres primus. Next base: position 457 of record JBAGKK010051203.1, read on the forward strand.
AAAAGTTCGATTAAATTTGATTGCCTTTTCAGTGGGCCACCATGAGTCATTTCGGATAGAAATTATTCAATAGACTTTCTTTCAAACAGGCAATATTTAAAAAATCCTATCACATACGTGATAAGATTGGATTGCATTTTTATCAGAAGAACTTAGAAGAATGGATAAATACTACTGGGACAGTAGTACCTAACCAGTAACCAAAAGTTTAATTAAAATTGATTGCCTCTTCAGTGGGTCACCGTGAGTTACTTCGGATAGAAATGATTATTCATTATGATAGACATACATACATACATCTATAAAACAGGTTTGATAGAAATCTAAAGATAATCCTATCCACTTCTGGGACAGAAAACGAATTGAAACTTATTGTGATTTTTTTCTATCAAATCCTATTCAACTTTTCCAGCAGGGAGCGAGAAGAATTTCGTAGGTGATCACGTTGCCCAGATAGAAATTTCAAGCTTTACAGCGCAAAATACTCTCAAAAAAAGGCGAAGTCGGGTGATTTTTTCACAAAAATAAGGGAATAAATTGTATTAAATACAACCTTTACGTTTTCGCGTGAGGCAAAAAGAAACAGTTCTTTTATCAAAAATGTTCCATTAAAGTTTATTCAGCTCTGAATGAAATGTTCCATTCAGTCCACTAATTTTATAAAAATGTTTGGAAAATTATATAATTATCATATAAATATCTTTATAAATCATATAAATATCTTTTTTTTCAAATAAAATATGTTATTAGCAGGCCAAATTCATTTCAAATCGGGCAGATTGTAATCACAGAATTGTTTCCGGACGAAATATGTTGTTTTTCAAAGGATTTTAGACGACACATATTCACCATTAGTACCAACTTAGAAAAAAATTAAGAAAAATAAAAATTGTAGGGTTTTTGAGAAAATTAAGTTTCAAAATTTTCAGGAAAACCGCCGCCATTTTGTCAATTTTAATCATTTTTTTATTTTTTGATGGATTTCGAAAGAAAACGAAAAAATCTACCAGAATCAAAAAGAGAAAGTCAAATATCTATATTAGTTTGGACACTACACAGTTATAAAAACAATTTCCACAAATTTTTGATGAAGTGCGTCACCAATTTTAAAAGTTCAAATACTCATAACTTTGTCAAAAGAATTTGTTCATCAAATCGGTGAAATATGTGTCGTGTAAAAGCCTTTGAAAAACAACATATTTCGATTCTGTGACTTGAGCATGCACAGCCTGCTCGATTTATAAATATTTTCAGTACGTTCATTGGTACGTGATTATTATATAAAAAGAAAAACGACTAGGAATTTTATAAGATCAGAAAAACCCGGATGTGATAATGGATTTTTAAAATATTTTAGTAAACAAACGTCAAACTAAATTATTATACGATTTTCGAAGAGTTTGATTTGAAGCTTTTTAAATTTTAAACATTTCAAACTTTCAATTGTTCAAATTTAAAAGCTTTGATATTAAACGGATCAATTTGGAACAATTCTCAATTTTTAATTATTCAGTTTTGAATCCCTAATTCAGAAAGTGTTTAATTTTAGGACTATATTTAAATGTGTACTTTTTAAAAAGTCACTATATTGGCTCCTTTTTTAAAGTTATTTTTAATCACTTTTTCCAAGTAGAGTCATTTTTTCACTTTTTAAAAGATTTTTTTCACTTTTTTCAGATATTTACGCCCGTTTATTTTTAATTTCTTCATATTTATTTCCAGTACAAAATTGTCACATTTTTATATTTTAAATTCAAGGCTTAGAATTGGTGCTTTAGGAATTGAACAATCAAAAATTGCAAAGTTCATAATTATACAATTTTAAAAAATCACAAAGATCAAGGTTGAATTATTCAAAAATTATAAATTTTCAATTTTGAAGAGTTTCAAATGAAAAAATGTTCAATGCAAAGCGTTCAATATTTAATCCATTCGGATTAAAATATATTTTTAAAAATTGTGTAGTTTCAAATTTAAATCGTTCAAAGCAGTTCAATTACAAATTAAATGTGCCTAACATTGAACAATTTTTAATTCGAAACGTTAAAAATTCAAGTGATCTAAATTATCATTTTAGTCATCTAAATTTACGAATTTAAATCTTAAAAGTAAAAAATTAAATATCGCCGAATTGAAAGCTTTTAAAGTTTAAAATTTAATTTTTCAATATAATTAAACGTTTTTAATTTTAATGCTATAAAAATCCAAAAGATTCAAAATGAAGCATTGCAATGTGTGAATGTGAGAAATTTCAAATTAGGTACATTTTCAAAATTGGAAAGTTTAGCGATATTCTAATTCTATTTGGAACGATTTTTAATTCAAAACTATTTCATTTTAAAGATTCTGAAATCCTTGGATTTTAAATATTATACAATATACAAGGCTTTTACTTTTATGTTGTACTATTCTAAGCATTTAAAATTCAAAACTATTTAGTCTGCAACGCTCTGAGTTTGAAATGTACTAATTTTACATAAAATTAATAAGTCTTCAGTTTAGAATAATCGGTAGCGATTTTTTTAAAAAAGTTTATAGGTCTAAAATAAAAATTCTTTACTGTTTTAGTATTCGATTTTAAATGTGTTTAATTTTATTTAATTCAGATTTCAAATTGTCTATATTGTTTTAATCTTTATACACTCATCACTGGATTGTGTGCCACTGGATTACCGGCCGGCTTCATGGTCGTTCACGCTTCACTGATTCTGTCGCCCCCTCCGAGCGTCCCTTGATCGGCCTACATCGCTCGAAGAGTCAAGGCCGCCAGAAGTTGTTTACATCGCGACTCTCTGCACATTTACTTTTGTACGTTCAGAGACTATATACGCGGTCCTGAATGTTGATATAAGACTGCACGCTCGTCGCTTTAGTTCAAACTGGATTTTAATATCAATGAATTGAGGACCGTCTACCCCTGAGCCCGGCCCAAAATCCAGCGATAAGTGTATTAAAAAAGGGGAAAAATAGGGGAAACTTCGGTCTTAAAACTGTGAAACCTGAAATTAGGAATCGTTTTTTTTTTAATTGCTGTAATGAAAATAAATGTTCATGTTCTTTAAAAATTTTTTGTATATAACGTTTTTGTTGATTCAACCCAAGAATATGGTTATTATTCGGAAAAAAATGTTTTGGTTCAATCAAAAAAATATTTGTTTGAATTAGCAAAATATTTTGTAAAATAAACAAAGTGATTCAACTACAAACTTTAATTTATTTAAGCAACTGAATAATTTGATTGACTTAAGGGGTTAGTCAAGGTTGGAGCACCCAAAAAAATCAATTTTTACTATTTTTTTGCGAAGACTGGTTTATTTACTTTTAAATCAATATTATATCATTCAAATAATACATGTTTTAAGAAGTTACAGTAATTTTTTCATGGCAAAATAGTGACAAACAAGCGAGTTACAGCCAATCTACCAGAGGTCCAAAAAAAAAATACGTTTTGCGATGAACACGATATCTAAAGAACGACTTATCCGATCGTTACCAAATTTTTACCAGTTATTTATAACATGAAATTCTCGTCCTTAATCGAAGCATTAAGCAATATTTAAATTTTTAACAAAATGGCGGATGTTTAAACAGAATTTTTTTGCGAAAAAAACGTTCATTCTTTTGCTGTAAAAAAATAATCGATTAAATTAAAATTCCAACGATCAAGGACGGGAATTTCATGTTATAAATAACTGGTAAAAATTTGGTAACGATCGGATAAGCCGTTCTTTAGATATCGTGTACACCGCAAAACGTCTTTTTTTTGGACCTCTGGGAGATTGGCTGTAACTCGCTTGTTTGTCACTATTTTACCATGAAAAAATTACTGTAACTTCTGAAAACGTGTATTATTTGAATGCTACAACATTGATTTAAAATTAAATAAACTAGTCTTCGAAAAAAATAGTAAAAATTGACTTTTTTGGGGTGCTCCAACCTTGACTAACCCCTTAACCAAAATGCTTTTTGAAATTTGCCAAATGATTTTGTACTTCAACGATCGAAATTTTTTTCTGAGTGCAAGCTCCTCGATAAAATTTTGCAAAATAATCAAAATAAAATTGTACGTCTTCTTACGATGATCATATTCTACGTACAAGTTGAAAAGTAATCAAAATAAAAGAGATTCTCTCTTTAATGACAACGATCTGCAGATAAGATTTTTTTAAATAATTAAAAAAGGGAATGCCTCATTTTTGATCACGTTCCCCTGATTTGCTGTTAGATTTTTTACATTTACATTTTACATTTTCATTTTTCCATTTGTCATTTACATTTTCCATTTACCGTTTATATTTTTCCATTTACATTTTTTATTTTCACATTTATTATATTAAATATTTATACTCTACAATGTATTCACTCAATACTTGAAAAAATAGACTAATCAGAAAGTGATATAGCGCAAAAGAATTAGAATAGCAAAAATGCAAAGTCTTATCTGCAATTCTCCTTCTTAATTTGCATACTCACAGTCAGTTTCTCGATCTTCATTCGTTTTATAATTGTCACAATTAGTTGAAACAATGTTTCTCTTTTTATTGATACACACGTCCATGCCTGTTTTTATTGACAAGGCTTAACGAACTTTTTGAAATGGATATCTTTTTCTGAGCACGTGACAGACTACTGAGTTTAATACAGTTTCGTTTATTGCACACGATGTGAATTACATTATCATTTTAATATCCGTGAGTCTCCGTTGCCCTCACTCTTGACACTGATTTGAATATCGGCAGTTAGAAACGAGGAAGTAATGGATGATTCACAGTTGACTATTGGCGTCAACTGTTTACTAACAAAAGAACACGCAGGGAGAACGTGATAAGCTACAAGTGTACCAGTTACGGTGTGACTAGAGTAGTGTGTGCGCGAATAAAGGCTTTTGTTTGTCAAAGTTTGTCAAAAGAACAATTCAACATTTGCGACAAAGTTTTTCAAAGTCTATTAAATTGTTGGACTTAATTTAAGAAAATAGAAACAATTATTTTTTGTTCGGTATCTTTTCCGAAAACATATAAAATAATATAAACTAGGATAACGGACAGGGAAAATGACTTTAATTATTAATAAAAAATTAAAAAATTTTACACTTTCTTTAAAGCTCATATATTTTTTTTGGGTACAAAATATTATCACGAAAAGAATACGAAAATGAAAATAAAATTGTTTCTCGCCTCTTAAGTAATGTGTTAACTAATATGTTCATTCTCTGTTCTTCTATATTTCTTATCACTAAGTATATCTTTATGAACTCTATCCGCTTTTTTCGTACTCGTAAAAATCATCCATTGATTCACTCGTGATAATCAACGGTAGCTTCGAATCCTCCTCGTTGCGGTCGTATCGTAAAAAAAGTTCGAGTGATACGTATATCTTTAAAACATCGCCAATCTTGCGAACTCGAACGGCCCTGGCAGCCACTTCGAACAATTTCCAATCAAAATATCTACATTCGCTTACATCGAGAAATGTAAGTTGTGGTGCCATTTGAAGTAACCTCAGAATATATTTCATTTCCAAATTCTTGCAACCCATTACGTCTAAGTGTCGCAATTTGATCATTTTCTCGAGACCTTTACCCGTAACGTTCCGTACATTTTCCATGTTGAAACGTTGCAGGTTTGGAAGTTCAGCGATCGCTCCGATTCCCACGTCGGTTACTTTTTTACAATCTACAAATATTCATCAAAAATTCAAAAAGTTAGAGCACTTTCAAATTTTGAAAAATAATTTTTTGAGCAATTCGGAACTATTAATAAAGGTTTTTGGTAGATTTCAAGGAACTCTACAAATTATCTTAATGACATTTTTAAATCTGACCAAAATTAGAAAAGTTCTATCATTTTTAAGAGAAACAATTATTTAAGAAATTTAGAAAATTCAACAGGGTTGCTACAAGTCAGGGAATTTAAAAATGATCAGGGAAAAAACCTTGAAAGAGGCAGGGAATTTTTTTTATTCAACGCATTACAATTATACCTCAATAGTTATAATTATAATTTAACAATTATAATAATTGTATAATTATAATATTACAAAATTATAATATTAATTCAGGGATCACAATCAGCCCCCTATTCCCCCTTTTTCCCTATTTTTTTCCTTACCCCTATTATTCTCTAAATCTCCCAAAATCACTTTTTTTAGAGTTTTATTCTTTTTTCCCTTTTAATATTCAAAGTTCCGAATAATTTTCCAAGAATTATGGGAAATAGAGACTTGTGACCTTTAAAGACTCTTTTAATATTTTCTTAAATACCCCATAATTTCCAAATTTTCAAAACCTACGAAAGTCTCTTAAAATCTCTTAAGATCCTCTAGAGTCTTTAAAACTGATTTAAAATCTTCAAAAATTCTCCAAAATGTTTAAGACTGTTCTAGAATCTTCTGGGTTCTTCTACAATAATCTTATAAAATAATATCCAAAAATTCTTCAATACTCTGCAATATGTACTAGACTCTTTCAGAATCTTCTAAAATTTTCTGAATACTTCTGTAACCTTCTAGAATTTTCTACAGAATCTTTTAGAATCCTCCAAAGTCTAAAAAATGTTACCCAAATTCTCTCAAATTCTTTAGGATTCAGGCCTGAAATTGCCTGTTTTTCGATGATTGATTAAGTCCTCCTAATTTTAATTATGTCATAGATAAAATTATTTCTCTTAAAGAGATTGAAAGCTATCAAAATTTTGTAAAAAAAAAAAACGAGCCCAAGATGAAATCATTTTCTCAATTTTTTTGGAAGACATAACAAAAATAGCGCAAATGTCGATGTTTTCTAAAACTTTAAAAAGAATCTAAAATATTATACATTTTGCAACGTTCTGGGGCTCATTTTAAAGGTAAATTTCTATAGAATCGCACCAGCTTATCACCATTATTATGCAGTTTTTTTCTTGCATGGTTCAAGATGTTAAAGTTAGAACAAAAAAGTTGGAAAATTTTTAAACATTTCTTCTGCTGAGAGAAATATTTTTCTAAAATATATGAAATAAGTAATTATGAAGCTTCTGTCATATTTATTTATAACATATATTCGTTTGATTTTTATTTTTATTTTCCTACAGAGCAAATATCTTCCGATTTTTACAACTTTTTTATACCGACATCCTGCAACATGCAAGAAAAAAATAGCACAATAATGGTGATAAGTTGACGCGATTCTGTAAAAATTTCCCTTTAAAATTATTTCGGACCACTAAGAACCGTTCATGATTGAAAAATAAATTTTCTAAACAGTTCCGAAGTGCGGGGCTTAAGAACATTGAAAAACGTCTATTATTGCAAATGATATTTAAAATTTGAAAAAAACCATTACACGGACCGACAAAAATTAACATTTTTTTTTGTACCCAAAGACTAGACTAAGTGACCCTGAAGGACTTTGATGTCCTAAAACCGAATCCGTTGTCCAAATTTTTCCTATACGTCAGGACTACGAGATATCATAACCTAAAAGTGAAAAAATTGTCATTTTCAGCCATATTTGAAACAATATCACACGAGCAGCGATTTTTTTTCTAAAAACTGCTTACGCCATCGTTCAGTACTCCTTTTCACCTTTTATTTCCATTTTTGATCATCCCGAAACGATTCTTTTTCTCCGAGATAATGGCACAATAACCATTTCAGTTTCACACTGAAAAACTAGCAAAGAAGGCGAAGAAAGCGAATAAAATTGCATTATTCAATTGATAAAGGGTTTGGTGTCTAAAGGTTTTTGAATTTGCTAAATCCGAATTTGAGCTTAGATTTGCAAAATTCAAGATGGCAGATCCAATATGGCGGACCGAAACTTTAAGAAATTCTTTAATTTGTACAAGACTTAGTTTCTTCAACTTTTTAAGACTGCTGAATCCGAATTTGAGCTCAAAGCAAAATTCAAGATGATGGATCCAACATAGCAGAACAAAATTTTAAGATATGCGGATCAAACAACTCAGAAAACTTGTAATCGAAGAAAATATAGCTCTGAAAAGAACTGATTAAATAGCTCAAAAAAAATTTTCAATAAAAAATATTTTAGTATTTTTTATTATTTTACACATATTTTAGTATTTTTGAGCAATACAACTATTTATCAAGTAAGGACAACAGTTAATCAAGCATACGGAAACCATAAGACTGATGAAATCTGAGTGAAATATTTTTTTGTTTCGCATTGGAGCTGAATGCTATGGTACAAAACGGATCCAATATGGCGGAACAAAATTTTAAGATATACTTCTTTTTTTTTTGTGGAAACAATATCGTTTTTCATCGAAAAATATTTTCAATGATTTGCGGCTGTTTTAACTAAAGTGGTTGTTTCTTTTTAAAGACCAGCAGTAATCAGCCATCATTTATCATTTTAAGATCACCACAAATAAGCCAATCATGCTCATAGTACTTTATCTTATCAAGAAGAAGTTTTATACTTTTATGTGATTCTTTTAACGTGGTAGAATAGGCGAGAGGAACAGCGGCATATTCAATGCCATTATGAAGTAGAACACCTTTAAGACTGATCTTAGAAGAATTAATAAAAAGCCGAAAATTAGTTGAATTGTATATCCCAGGGATAAATTCATATTGATCCTTGAACATTATTACAATACACAAGGGATTCTTCTTTTGAAAAATATTTAAAATTCTTATCTCTTTCGATATCTGGAGACTTTAGTTCCAGAAGACAGCATATTCTCCTCTTTTAGCCTCGATGCTAGTAACTCAGCTGAGTTCCTTGGAAGATCTAAGTCACGCACAAGATCATCCAAACTATTTTGATAAAATAGTATAGGTTCAAGATCAAAAGAATCAGAAGAATCTTCAAACTCACTGCCATCAAAGCTTTCAAATGTTATGTCATCAGTATCCGCAATCTCGACTGCATTTTCATTTGAAGTACGAGTTCCGAACTTAGCTGGACTCATTGAGCTTACACTTGGATAAGCCACTCTATTTTTAAACCTTTCATTATATCCAGTAATATCACAAGGACAGAAATAGCAATCATCACTGTGATTTGTTGGCTCGCGCCAAATTGCAGGTTCGAGGACAACTTTAGATCTTGAAACTCGTTTACCACAATTATTTAACATGATTCTGCATGAATTACATATACATAGAGGTACCCATCTACAAGTGTTCGCAGTTAATACATTACGTTCGCAGCATGAAGTTGATTCGCAGAAATGCTTTTGTTATTTTATTGTTTTATATTTTGAGATTGGTGTTTATAAATAATAATAATCCTGATGGGTTCGCAGTGTGAAGTTGCTGCGCAATTGGACGTTTTTGTTGACGTTTCTCAATTGTTATCAATAATAATTTTAATTTGGTCACCTGATTTTAAAATTAAATTGGTGCATATCTGTTCAATTTTATAATTATAAGATTTTGCAAATGCTAATAGTTAGTAATTTGTATATTATCTATAAATAATATATACATAGTTAAGGGTATTGGATAAACGACTTTGAAAATAACTGACTGGTTCTGAAATTCTTGTAAGTCCAAACCCCCAATTTTCCCGGCCGTGGAAAATACGTATATTTAATTTTAATTTTTATTGAGATGAAATTAAATTATACTTACGTGTACTGTAGTGATCTCG
>JBAGKK010051214.1:0-10054 GCA_037177015.1 Euceroptres primus
TAAGCTTGCCACTAAAGGTGCAGTTACCGCAGTCAGAACGAATGTACGGAGATCGGTCTCCTTATTATTACTCCGTGGTCTGTTACCATCTCTGGTGACTAGATCAACGCAATCCACATCAATGGTCTTATTTTATTATAAATCTGATTTTAAATCTTATTTTATTATAATCTGATTTTATTATAAATACTGTTAGCGATCTCCTCAGAAAAATACAGGATCAGCACCAGCAGCATACTTAATCCACATGAAAATGGTTTCTATTGTGAACCAGTTTTTATCCTCAGCCATCTGGCAGTAATCGTTCGAAGCTTTAGAAACAAGTGAAAACCAAATTTAAGATTTTCACTTATTCATAGCTAACTTCACTCCGTTTAAGTTTAAGGTTGCAGGAATGCTTTTTTAAATACATGAAAATTTCGTAATAAATTTGAACTGCAAATCTCTTGCACAAAAATTTAGAGCAGTTTCAGTGCAAAAAAAATTTTTCCATGTGAAGATGACACAATTTTACATTTATTTATTTAATTTGTTTATAAAATCAGAAAGGCCACGTTAGTCTACATGAGGGAGGGGGGAGGGGGTTCCGAGTCCGAGCCACGTGGTTTTACACTTACGTGTTAAAAAAAAAATAAAACGCATAAAATAGCGCACGGAATTTGTCGCCATTTGTTGACTCAGATTGTTCTTAAAAAATAAAAAATAAATAAACTTCATAATTTTGTTTTATTTTCGTTTTATAAGAAATTAAAAAAACCACGCGGCACCATAGGGAGAGGGGGGGGGGGAGTCGCCGAGAATGTCATGGTGGACTACAGGGGGGGTGGGATCAAAAAGTGGCAAAAATTGAGCCACGTGGTTTATGGAAGCCCCCTTGACACTGACTTTTTTGTCACTTTCAGTAGTCAAGGATATTACGGGCACAAATTCTCCAGCTGTGCAGGTAATTCTTTCCACAATTGAACTGTCCTTTGTACTTTAACGAACAGGAAATAATGTATTAAACATAAAAACACCGCTTTTTTCTAGTTGGCATTGCATACATTGCTCTTGTTAATAAATAATATATAATTTACTTCAAGAATGAACTCCGTAAGTTGGTTTGTTTCGGAAATGACGTCTTCCTAAACTTTTTAAATTTTAATGGTAATAAATGCAAATTTCTGATTTTGGTTTCCACTTTTGAATACATAAAAGCTCAAGGAAACTCAAAAAAATTTCACATATTTTCCACATTCATTTTGTGCAGACAATAACTTCTCAAAAATGACTTCTCAATAACTTCTCAAAGATAACTTCTCAATAACTTCTCATTCTCAAAAACCCTAAAATTTGGGTACTTTTTCACCTGTCTCTGATCATAAAAATCTTCCTAATTGACTGAAAAATTTTATCAAATATTCACAATAGAGAAGATAGGAGGTGACAAAAAGGTCGTAAAAACTAAGGCGCAGGCTTAGATAATTTTAATAATATACAAATTAGATTTTTTCTGAAAGTAGTATAAAAGGTATCAAAATTCTGCGTCCAATGACCCCGAGTTGAAGTAGTTTTGCCCATTTTTTTCAGATAATATTGTAAAAAAAGTCCAAATTTCAACATTTTAAAAAATTTTGAATAACTCCTGAAATAATGGATACTTTTGAGTGTTCTGGGGCTTTTTTTAAAGATAAGTTATCGTAGAATATGACTATTTTGTCAAGAATATCCTAGAATTTTTTTCCTGGATTTTTCCCAAGTTTAAACTTGAAACGAAACGATTATAAAACTGCACACTTGTAAAATCATTTATAAAAGAAATATTAAATATAATTATACTGCATATTGTAAGCAAATTTAGTTAACTGTTGCTAATTATCACTCTCATAATTTTTGAAAAAATCCAGGAAAATTGTATTAGTATCACACAGTAGTTATATTTTGTGTTAATTTACCTTTAAAATGAGCCAAAGAACACTTAAAAATGTCTACTATTTCAGGAGTTATTCAAAATTTAAGGATGTTCTGCCTGTATAGTCAACTTCAAAATTAATCAAATGTTTATGGTGATTTACAAAGTCCAGGCGAATAAATCCAAAATTATTTTTAACGATTTTGAGAAAGAAACCTAAGGGTGCTTTAGAAAAAAATATTTTGGGTCATAATTGTTTACTTAAAAATAGTTATTTGGATATTTGTATCTTTTCCTACATCTTAGAGAAAATTTTATTTTCTAATTCGATTTCAATTAGAAAATTAATTTTCTAATTTTCTAATCATACAAAAAAGTAATTTTCATTCGATTTCAATTCCCAACAACTCATTTTGTTCCTTAAAAGATTCTTTACAGTTCTATTTGGTACGCTTTTATTAAAATTATTTTATGTAGAAATTATACAGTTAATGAACTTGCAAATTAAACAATATTCCAAATTACAAATTTTAATAAAAAAGTACCAAATTGAATAGTAAAGGATGTTTTAAGGAATAAAATGAGCTATTAAGAATTGAAATCGAATGAAAATTACGACTCTTGTCTAAGACGAAGGAAAGAACTCAAATATTTGAATAACTACTTTTAACGCATAAAATTAAATAAAGAATTAGATAAATTAACGCAAACTATTTTTTATGTAAAACGCTTCAGTTTCTATTCTAAATATCGTTGGAGTTAACAGAAGGCTCTTTTTTGTTGATTTTATAATTCAAAATAAAAATTGGTTAATTTTGAATTTAAGGAAACTTTGAAATTTGGACCTTTTTGAAAATTTCTTTTTAAGAAATTCAGAAAAGCATTTCATCTTGGGGCCATTAGACGTAGAAGTTTGACAACCTTCGTGCTATTTTGAACAAAAAATTTTACTCTATGTATCACTAAAATTATCTAATTTTATGCTACTAACAAAAAACAGGTGGTCTCATAATTCTCGCCGGTACTGTATTCATAATATGCATCGAATCAAAGGAAGAGAAAGAAATTATCTTTCTTTTTTTGTCATACGATCTTTTATGAAAAATCTATTTATCGAACTTCCTACATCATTACGGTCTTGCCTTTCAGTTTTACGCAGGTTTGATTACAATTTCCAAAGACTAAAATAAATAAGTTTTCCTTTCGAACTTGTGTCTTCAGTTTGTCTCATTAAATTTCTACATTTGTAAAAACGAAGTTAGAATAACGATAAAAATTTAAATCAAGCGTCATTAACATAAAGGTCGAGAATATTGTTGCGGAATTTTCCGTACATCTAGCATACCACACAGAGGAGAGCGGGCTCTTGTTAAGGAAAATTCCGCAACAAAAGCTTGGCTCAAATTATGTTGTGTGCTAGTTGTACAGAAATTTCCGTAACACTAGATACTGCCTAAAATAAAAGCACAGCAAGAAAGACTTTTTTGCGAAACACATCAAGTTTTTTTTTGATAAATAAATACCGAAATTAATGTTAATGTAATATCAGGGTTGCTAAAAAATCCCAATTTCAAAATTCTCTGACTTTCCCTGACTTTTTCCTGACCAATGACAGAATTTTCGGAATGCTCTTGAATTTTCAAAAATCCTTTATGACTTTTGGACTTTCCAACAAACTTTTAAAATCTTACTAGAATATTCTTAGTTGTCCACAAAAAACTTGTAGATTCATTAAATCTTTTGAAATTCCAAAAAATTCTCTACAATCTAGATTTTTGAGTATTTTAGAATCTCCCAAAAACTTTCTGATTCTTCCAAAATCTTCCATAAGGTTCTAAAATCTTCTAGTCTTTTCCAAACTTTTTTTTAATTCAGAAAGTCTAGAGAATTTTAGGAAGATTCTGAAAACAGTCTAAAAGATTATTCAAGATTATTATTAGAGTCTTTTGTAGACTTGAGAGGATTCTAAAGGATTCTGCAGAGTAATAGAAATTCTAATGCAATTCAGAATAATGTGCTTAAAGTTCTGAACGTTAAAATGGACAAAGTTTCTATTTGATTTCATTTTAAACTCAGACTTGTTCTAAAATATTTATTTATTAATATATAAACTAATGTAATGATAAAGAAGCTAATGATATTTCTGTTTATTTTGTAGATTAAATGGTATTTCAAAATAATTTTGAGTTATGAAAAAAAGTTCGTTCATTTTACCGTTTAGAACTTCAGGCATACTTCAGAATATTCTTGAGAATTCTAGAAGATCATGGAAGAGTTCAGAAAATTTTAGCCGATTTAAAAAGATTGTGGAACATTCTAGTTTTTTTTATAGAATAAGAATTTTTAAGAATACTTTAAGATTGTATACGATTATTATAGGAGAATCCGGAAGATTCTAAAAGATTATGGAAGAATCCAGAAAAATGAAAATAATTGCAGATTTTAAAACAGTCTAGAATATTTTGGATAATTTTTACAGATTTCAGATAAGTTGTGAAGATTCTAAAGAATGTGAGAGAATTTCAGGAATCTTTTTTAGATTTTGAAGAATTTTAAGTATTCTAAAAGATTCTGTAGAATATTCTATAAAGTTACGAAAGTATTCAAAGAATTTTAGTAGATTCCGAAAGAGTCTATTATATGTTGTAGAATATTGATGAATTTTGGGATATTATTTTATAAGATTATTGTAAGAGAACCCTGAAGATACTAGTTTCAAATATTTTGGAAAATTTTAAAGGATTTTAAATCAATTTTAAAGATTCTGGAGGAATTTAAGAGATTTTAGGAGACATTTGTAGGTTTTGAAAATTTGGAAATTATGGCAAATTTAAAGTTTTTGATTGTCACAAGTTTCTACTTCTCATAATTCTTCGAAAATTATTCGGGACATTGAATATAAAAAAATAAAAAAGGGGGAAAAGGAAAAACTCTAAAAAAAAGTGATTTTAGGCGATTTGGAGAATAATAGGGGAAAAGGGGAAAATAGGGAAAAAAGGGGAATAGTAGACTGACTGTGATTCTTGATAATATTATACTTTTGAATTATTATAACAGGGATCACAGTCAGTTATCTATTTCCCCTTTTCCACTTTTTTCCCCTATTCCCACTTTCGCCATTTTTCCCACTATTTTTCTCAAAATCTCCTAAAATCCCTTAAATTGAGATTTTTCCTCTTTTTTTCGAAGTTTTTCAAGTTTTTTTCAAGATTTATCATAAATAGAAATTTATTACATTTAAAAATGGCGATATCTGTCAACTATCATTAATTTATTCTTTTATCATTTAAAAATAAAGTTTTGAGTATGGATTAAAAAATTTTTATCGCTCTTTAAAAAACTTTTACTTTACTTTATTTGCAATTTTCTATTCACTTATTATTAAATAAATTGTATATAATACAATTTAGCCAATGTATTTTAAATAAAATACAAACTGCATTTATGTAATTTGGTATTTTATTTGAAATACATTTGAGAATTGTGTATTTTATCTGAAATATTTAGGTTCTTGTATTTTAGATAAAACACACAAGCTTCACAGAGCCTTGAATTCTGTGGAATTCACAATGAATTCATAGGAATTCTTTGGAATTTAATTATCAATTCTTTGGGTTTCTTTAAAATTCACCAGAGATTCTTCCTAACTTACCAGGAATTCTTCGGAATTCACCATGAATTCATTGGAAATCGCCAGGGATTCTTTGTAATTCTCCGGAATTCACCAGGAATTCTTTGGAACTCTTCAGCATTCACCGGGAATTCATTGGAGTTCTTCAGAATTCAAGGTAAATTCCGAAGAGTTTATTGTCAAGTCTAAAGAATTCATGATGAATTCCAAAGAATTTAAGGAGAATTCCAAAAAATTCCTGATGAATTTCAAAGGATTCAACGTGAATTCCGAACAATCCCAAAGAATTCAAGGTGAATTCTGAAGTATTCCTGGTGAATTCTAAAGAATTTCTATGAATTCATGGCGAATTTCGAAGGGTTCCAAAGAAAAAGAAGAATTCCAAAGAATTCAACGTGAATTTCGAAGAATCCAAAAGCATTCATAATTAAACTTTAATGAATTCATGGTGAATTACAAAGAATTTCAAAGAATTCAAGGTGAATTACGAAGAATTCAAACGCATTCATAATTAAATTCTAATGAATTCGTGATGAATTCCAAAGAATTCAAGGTGAATTCCGAAGTATTCATGGTGAATTTCAAATAATCATTATCAGATAAATAATTTTGATTTAAACTAATTTTTTCTAACAAATGTATTGCTGCCTCTACCAAAATGCATTGAAATTAATTTTGAATCTTTTTTTCCTGCTTCTATAAACATTCCATTTATAAACATTTATTCACTCCCCTGGTATTTTTAGTAAAAAAAAACTTCCCCCTTTTTTAAAAAAAATCCCTATTTTTCGAAAATATATCCCCTCAGTTCCCCTAAAATTGAACCACTAAATTGCTGTGATCCCTGTTATAATTATATAATTATAATTGTAACGATTGAGATATAATTGGGAATATCTCAGAAACCTTTCACTTTTCAGTGAAAAAGTAAACAACAAAATTTCTGTAAGCACAACGCTGTGAATTTCTCTGTATTATTTATATATCCTACAAAATCATACTTTGCAGTTGAACAGACAATAACTATTGTCCTAAAATCATTATTGAAGAATAAAACAATTGATTTTGCGAAAGAAGCGGATGTGTCTTTCATTTGTATTTAAAAATAAAATTATGAAAGGAAATTACTTAATTGGGTAATTAATTATGTAAAATTTAAGGAAGATGTACAATTAAAAATTAGTTAAAAGTTAAATTAGTTAAAAGAAGCTAAAAATTATCTTTAAAGTAACTAAAAATATGAAAGTTTCCTTGTGTGATGTAACTCGAGACATGTAAATCAGCAATTTCACATTGAACAAATTTTAATTTTTTAATTTAACCGTTACGGTTGACCGTAACGATTTATAGTTTTCTGCTACAAGTTAGCAATTAAGTATTTGTTCCTTGAGTACAATCACAGAAAGCTGAAGAACAAACATGAGAAGGTATTTATAAACTTTTCCAAAACTTTTGAATATATTTCAAAGAGTGTTACGGTCGTTTTTAAATTTTGTATGCACATATTTTCTTTTAATTATGATTCCCCTCATAAAAAATGAGCACAATGGTTTAGATTGACCCTTACCCTCTATTATTACTTAAATTTTGAGTTTCAATAAGTTTTTATCGCGTGCGTGCTGGCTTATTCACAAAAAGTTGACAAATGTAAGCATTACGGTCGAAATGTCAAAATTCGAAGGACATACTTTTGAAGCCTGCGACTTTGTTCGTATTGAACAAAATACAGATTCTCATGAAAAAATATGATCCTGCTTTAATTAGTTTGAAATAGATATTTTTTTTATTTTTTGTTTTATTTTGTTCATATTTTATTTTATTTTGCCTTATCTTATTTCATCATAAAGTTTAAGCATAAAAAGCATATGAAAATGTGGATCGAGACAAGCTGACTTCATTAAAAAATCGAACATTTAAACTTCAATTACTTTTGATCCAAAGAATAAATCTTTTTAAAACCATTTTTGCAGTATAGCACTATAATACATACCTTAAAACAAAAATTAATTTGATATTTATTAAAATTACCCAAATATCTTTAAGGGACACAATAGTGAAAGGTTCCTGAGATATGCCCAATTATAATTTGTTGAATCAAAAAGAAATTTGATTCTTTGAAGGTTTTCGCCGACTTTCCCTGACCATTTTTTAATTCATTGACTTTCCAGAATTCCCTGACCTGTAGCAACCCTGAATATGTTACTTAAAACAGCGAATTGTACAGGCTGCACAGTAGCCGGCATAGATAACGGATACAATAAAGCAATAAAAATAACATTATTCCTCGAAGAACCAATAAGATACGACGAAGTTACTAACGGTCCAGTTGGTCGTTCAAGGTAGATATTTTTCTAAGGATTTATGATCAGATCAGTTGAAAGACTTCCTCGAAGATACATCCTCGTCTCTCGAATCGATCTCTCCCTGAACCAGAACGGATCTCTCCTCTCTATCTACGCCTCTTTAGATCCCCGCCTGAGGATCTTAGGCGCAAGATCGATCTCCTTCGCGGGAAAACAGGTGAAAGATAAGTAGTCGACGGCTCGCCCGCATGCGTTTCCGTGCAGGATAGCACATCAGTGCAATGCCACTGGTGCGAAAGAGGAAGAACTAGTAGAATGGTAATTAATGGTGGTACATACATGTCTACCGTGTGTATCCAGCATCCAGCATCCTACTACATTATAGCAAAATGGCAATAAACGCATGTTCATGTACGCACCACGCCTTCCTTCTTTCGTCGAGACTGATCAATGCAAAGCTGCTCTTCTATCCGAGCGAAAAGAAGGAAGAGAGTGAAAAACGAAGAGCAAACAGGGAAAAAGAGCGAGTGAAAGTAAATAGCCGACCACGCGCCCTGCCCGCACATTTACGATGACTGGTGCACGCACTGGACACACCAACACCATCCAATATTAGTGCAACCCGTCATTAGAACTGTAGCACACAGATTCACTCATACTTTCATAATCCGAAACTAGTGATCCAGGGCCGCACGCCTATCAACATTTCAAATAAATCCAAACTTAAATGAAAAGAATACGATATGGAAAATATCGATATAAAGAATAACGATATGGAAAATTCTATTTTCCCTAACCATTATTTTACCTAAATTTGTTTCACCGAAAATGAATTTACTATAATTTTTATTTTTCCTAATTGTCAATGTACCTAAGTTTTATTTTTCCGAATTATCATTTGCCACAATTTTTATTTTACCGAATAACTGCTTATATCTATATAATATTATATCTATCTATATAATATCTGCCATAATTTTTATTCTTCTGAATTACTGTTTTCTATAATTTCTATTCTTCCGAATTACCATTTGTCATATTTTAATTCCTTCGAATTATCATTGGCCATAATTTTTATTTTTCCGCATTATCATTGGTCATAATTTGTATTCCTCAGAATTATCGTTTATCATACTTTTCATTCATCCGAATTAATATTTTTTATAACTTTATTCATCCGAATTACCGTTTGACGTAATTTTTAATCGCCGAATTACCATTTTTTGCCGAATTACCGAAATTACCGAATTTATTCTTCCAAATTACCGTTTGACGTAATTTTTAATCGCCGAATTACCATTTTTTCGCCGAATTACTATTTGTTATAATTTTAATTCTTCCGAATTACCGTTTGGCGTAATTTTTCATCCCCGAATTACCTAATTTTTATTTTTCTGATTTACCGTTGTTCATAATTTTTATTGTTTCGAATTACCATTTGTCATAAATTTCATTCGTTCTTCTTTGCATTTAACCTTATTTCTATTTTCCCGAATCACCCTGTGCCATAATGTGCATTAGGGCATCCTGAAAATACTTAATGTTTTTTTTTTTTATGACGCGACCCCTAAACTTGTTCTATTTTGTGAAAAAATAAATTTATATTTTTCTTTTTTTTAAAAAAAATTTTAAACCGTAGTCATGGGGCCTTAAACTGTCCCAAAATGGGAAATTAAAAAAAACCCAAAATGTCCACTCGGTAACCTGTCCCCAAGTACAGATTCACAAACTAAAATTGCAAAATGATGACAGAAAAATTTGATAAATTATTGATACTCATACGAGTCATTTGTATTTAGTTAAGGAATCTAAAAATTATGAATAGGGATAAATATTTTAAATTTAAAATTGTTTATAAATGTTCAGAAGTCTGTCCCTGAAATTTCCTGTCCCCTCGGTATCCCTCATATTTTAGGTTAGAATTTGGAAAAAATCACTTTAAAAAATCTAAAAAAATCAAAAACTCATTACTTTTAGTTCTACGCAAGTGCTCGTATAAGCAGAAACTTGTTTATTGTTCGCAACTTCAAAAAATGTCTGCAAATTATATACCGTACGATTTATAATAATGTTCACTCGGTAACCCATCTTTAAAAACGTTAATTAAACAAAAATATAATATATATAAGAAAAACAATATTTTTAAAAATTCTTATCTCCACTCTACATATTTTGAAAGTAATTTTGAAATTTATTCTTCTGCGTTTATTGAATGTCCACTCGGTAACC